>QNQO01003336.1:0-64246 GCA_003290165.1 Berberis thunbergii | reverse complement strand
TTTAATCCCACAGTCAAGTCATGTAGGTTGAAAAATTATGTGATTTGAGTATTTTGGGAGAAATTGAAATTACATTCTATAAATAGGGTGATTCTCATACATTTGAGATTTCTCCATATTCATTTTTGTTACAAGTTAATTATTTTGTTTTGGAATCATATCATTTGTCAATATCTCACCATTCATTATTTTGCTCTTCTCTTTATTCTTTAAATTGAATTCAAATATTGTCTTCTAATCAAAGTGAAGTAGTTGATAACCTCTACTTCCACTATGCGTTGTTGAAGTGTAATATACGTTGAAGGAAAAAAATAAAAAAGAACAAAAAAATAAGTATTTCTTTGATTGATGTCAAAAATCATGCAACGACATTATATAAGCTGTGATGTTAGCCTAGACAAGTGGTCGGCGATAGCATTTTCTGTGCTCGACTTATCTCGTATTTCAAAATCAAATTCTTAAAGCAAAAGGACCCATCGAATCACTCGAGGTTTGGTGTCCTTCTTATTAAGAAGGTTCTAAGAGCTGCATGGTCAGTGCACACAATGACTAGCTCTAATGAGATAGGAACAAAATTTACCTTACACTACACCAAAATGAGTAATTAGTAACATCAATATTTTTTAATTTGTAACTCTTTATTGTGTTACATTGTTATAAGTCTTGTGACACAAAAAGATGTTACTAATTATTTACTTAAGTTACTATTAGTAATTTAATAAAAATATATAACTATAAAAAAATTAGTTAAATTGGTAATTAGTGGTTCCCTTTTACTGTTCAATTTTTTTCCCAAACTCATCTTCTCCAAAACCTAAAACTACTCCATAACTTCACTCTCCTTTGATTGAACTGAACTCTTTCGATCTCAAACTTCTTTTTGTCACTCTTTCGATCTCTCCCGCTCCCGCTCTCGATCAAAGATCTATTCTTTAGTCTCGAGTGATCTCTCCATCAATTTCCATCGAAGATTTCTTGTTCACTCTTGATTGATCTCAATCGATCTCTGTTGATTTGGATAAGAGATCCAAAGAAGGAGAGGTACAAAAAAGGAGAAAGAGACAACGTGAGAGAAAGGAAACATCGCAACTCGCATCCTCATTAATGGCTATCGAGCCCTACACAATCGAACATATGAAGCTTTGTTCAAACTCACTTAATATAAGGTTTCAGATTGTGACATCAAAGGAGAAGGATGTCGATGACTTGATTGGTGGAGGTAATTATATCAAATCTCATCAATCATCATGGAACCTAGTGTTTCAGTGTTTCTCTGTCACACTATGATACTTAGAAGCCAGTGTTTCTACTAGAGACTTGATGAGATTCTCTATTTAGTTCTTCAAGCGCAGATAGTTAACAACAATGTAAGATCATCTCACTGTTTGTCTATCTTTTTTTACTTGTTGAATTTGAAAATCCTGACTTCCTTTGTTAGTTCATGTTTCTCGTTTTAGATATTCATGGATTATGAAGGTTTTAAGTTGCTTAAAATTATTGACTAAAGGGGAGGCAGGAACTGGAAACATTGTGGAACCTGTGAGACATGAGGTCTATTATGGGTGATATTAGGCTTCTTAGCAACATGGATGAAGATGAGGCGTTTGCGCTTGCGAAGAAGTTTCAAGCTTCTTATGACTTGGTGATGCAAACTAAACTACTTGGGAGGCCCTGTGGTGCACTTTGCTGCTGGAGAGGTTGCTACACCTGCTGATACTGCTCTGATGATGCAATTGGGTTGTGATGGGGTGTTCGTCGGCTCCAGTGTGTTCAAGAGTGGTGACCCGGCTCGTCGTGCTCGGGCTATTATTCAGGCTGTGACTCATTACAGTGAACCTGAGGTACCTGCTGAGGTCAGCTGTGGATTGGGTGAAGCCACGGTTAGTATCAATTTGAATGATGAAAAGGTTGAGAGGTTTGGTAGCAGGTCTGAGTAATCAAATGTTTTATTGTGTTAGATGTTGCTTTGGAGTGCTTTAGTTTAGTTGGTTTTTCAGTTTTTTGGATAATAGATGTAGGCCAGTCAATATACATAATTGATTTGTTTTATTGTAATGGAAGAAAATTATTTTCTTGATATCAGTTATATGTTTTTTTTTTTTTTTTGGATTTGGTTGAAGCTTGTACATGAAAATGGTTATCTGTATGTGCCCATTCAATATGTCCAGCTAGTTTCATCTCGTGCATCTTATTGTAAGTAATAACAAGGTATGATTTGCAAGTAATAAGACAAGGAACTCTATAAAATATGCCATCTTTACATTCTTTATTGCAAGTAATTACTAAATGTTAGCATTGTGATAGCAACATAGCAGCAAGTTTTAGCAACAAATAAAATTTTAAATATTGATTTTTGTAATAAATAAATAAATACATTTGTAACACGTCGAGGTGTTGCTAATATATGAACACTGTAACATGCTACAATGTCATTAGCATATTAGACATCTGTTACGAAATTTGAAGGTTGTAACACGTCGATGTGTTACTAATATTGTAAGACTTTTGTGGTGTTGCAAATTTTTTTTCGTAACAAAGCTATGTGTTACTAATTATCCATTTTGGTGTAGTGTTATGCATAAACAATGGTTAACATGTTTTCTCTGTAGTTTAGTAATTGAATTGAGACTCCATTCAGAGTTTTGTTAGGATAGTAGATGAATGAGAAAGTTAACATTTGTTAACTTCTGACCCAAAACTGCACCTACAGCGTAGTCAGATGCATCACACAATCTCAAAAAGTAGCACCTAATCAGGAGCTCGGATGATAGAAGCTGAGTCTAGTTCAGATTTAAGATGCAGAATCGCAGATATGCATTTGTCGTAAAATTGAAAGGGAACATCATTGGATAAGAGATTGCTCAACGGCGTGCAATCTTTGAGATAATGAAGCGGCCATAAAATCTAGCATGACCTAAGAAAGATTGCACATCTTAACAGATTTTGGAACGGAAGAAATGAAATAAAATCAATCTTAGTTTTGTCCACTTCATTTCCTTTTGGAGAGAACGTGCCTAAGAACAATGCCTTGCTTCACCATGAAGTGACACTTTTTCCAATTTAGAACAAGACATTTTCTTCGCAATGCTCTAAGACAAGTGAGAGGTGATGTAGACATTTGTCAAAGATGAACCGAATATTGAAAAATCATCCATAAAGATCTCAAGAAAATTTTCCACCATATCACTAAACATGCATCTTTGAAATGTCGTGGGTGCGTTGCATAACCCAAAAGGCATGCGACGATAAGCATAGGTACCAAAAGGACAAGTAAATGTGGTATTCTCTTGATCCTCCTGTGCAATAGGGATTTGATTGTATCCCATAATATCCATCCAAAAAAACAATAGTAAGGATGATCCACTAGCCTCTCAAGCCATCCTGATCAATAAATGGGAAGGGAAAAGTGATCTTTTCGAGTATTAGAGTTCAACTTATGATAATCAATTGCATACTCTCCATCATTTTTTACTCTTTTGGCACAAGCTTCATTGTTCTAATTTTCGATGACTATAATTCCTGACTTCTTAGAAACTACATGGATTGGGCTAACCCATTGGCTATCAGAGATAACATAGATGATGTTTTGCATTCAAGAGTTTCAACACTTTTTCTTTTACGAAATCTTCACAATGGGATTTAGACGTCGTTGGGGCTCTCTAGAGGTTTTGGTTTCATTTTCCAAATAATATGATGCTAATAGACAGTAAGGTCAACACCCTTAATGTCATGAATATTCCAAGCAATGGATGACTTGTGAGCTTTAAGGACTCCCAACAACTTGTCACTATGTTCCTCAGTGAGATCTGAGACAATAATCATTGGATAATTATCCTCAAGACCGAGAAATGCATATCTCAGTTCATTTAGTAAAGACTTATGTTCTAGTGATTTCTGAGAGCTTGAGGATGAGTCACTCTCCTTGTGACTGTTATATGAAGGAAGATGATGAATACAACTCTTCCTCATATTGATAAAGTGATAATGACTTAGATTCAAGTATATGCATTATGGGCAGATTATCCAACACACTGTTGACCTCTTTAATAGCCTCGTCCATATCTAATTTCATACCAAAGTGTGAAAGACAACGAAGCAATACGTCATCTAGTGACGATTGAGTCATAGACTCAAAAGATTGAATCATACAGACTTCTTCTTCTTCCTCTTCAATCATATCGAGATCATATCTCCTTTGCAAGGCCTTAAAAATATTCAATTCAGCTTTAAGGTTCCCAAAGGAAACAAACATGCTACCGCTTCTATAGCTGATGTTGGCCTCCATGGTTGCTAAGAAGAGTCGCCCTAAGAAGACATGAATTTGATTATTTGGACTCGGGCTAGTGTCTAAGATGATGAAATCAACTGGATAATAAAAATCTTCAACTTGGACAATTACATCCAGAACTATTCCTCTAGGGTATTGTTTTGACTCATCTGCTAGCTTAAGAACTATCTTTGTTGGTTGCATCTCATTCCGCCCAAGTTCTAAATATATATGATAAGGTAAGAGATTCACACTCGATCCTAAGTCGATCAAGGCACAACTTTCAAAGTATTTCCTAATGAAACATGGTACAGTAGGGGTTCCTGGATCCCTATACTTAACTACTCTAATTTATTAAATAAGCGACGTGGCATCGCTCGTAAGGCATGCAATTCAAGTTCTTCCATTTTTCTCTTTTTAATACAGGATGTCCTTGAATTTTTTTGCATAGATTCGTACTTGCTGAATAGCAGACAAAAGAGGGATGTTGATGTTTCTTGAAATTACTTCTTTTTTTTGTTACCTAAAAGGGCTTTGGGAAAGGTGTCTTAGGTATATATTTTTTTGGCTCTACGAAAAGCTGTAAGGGTGAGTCCAAACTAGTTTGAGAAAAACCTTTAGCGTTCTCTATTGGTTTATGAATGCTCTCTTTTGAAATCACATACAATTGTCTTGGTTGTATTATGTAATTATTAAATGTTCGGCCAGAGCGAAGGGTGGGTGACAACTTTAACTTCTCCATGTGAATCAACACTACTACCAATTTCATTGACATGGGCTTGGGAAGCACCTTTTGGATGAGGGATGGGTTGATTGGGGAATGTTCATTTTTTCCTTCCCACGGTCAAATGTTGCAAATGTTGTTAAAGTTGGTGGATGACTTGAGAATTAACAACATTGGTTGTCATTCATTGGTGCATCATATCCTCCAATGATGGTTTTGGAGGTGGTAAATGAGAAACATATTGAGTTTGATGTACCAAGTTCCGGGAGTTGCTAAGTTGAGGTTGACCGTAGAAATTATGAGGGACATGTGTCATAGAAAGGTTCACAAGCTGTTTTGCTGGTATGAAAGAGGTTTCCTTGTGGTGGATATTATTTTTTTTGCCATTGGTTAGATTGAAGTCCATATTGAACCTGTTTGGGATAGGTGCGTGAGTTGTGGGCTTGTCTACTAGGTTGCCTAAGGTGTTGAAACCCAGAAGGATTCCCTAAACTTCTAGGTGGTTGTTCATAAAAGTCACCACCATAGGAAATGTTAGAGTGATGTTGAGTTGCAGATGTGTATGTTTGATCGAATGATTTTTATTTACGTTCACTGTTAAATACACACACCTCCTCTTGAGGTTCATTGCCACCTGAAGTTAAAAGACAATCATAATCTATATGATCTCCTTTGAGGCAAAAGGTTCATGGCTTAGAAGTCTGCTATTTGGCTTCAGATGCAGACTTCGTCACAATAGATTTAATTTCCTTAGCAAAGTCCTTGAGGAAGGTTTTGATATCTGGTTTGGAATCTTCATTTGGTACAAATAGACGTGATTTTCTAGAAGAACTAGATTTCAAGTCTCTATGGGCAGTCCATTGTCGAGAATCGTCTGCAAGTTCACTTAAAAAGGTATAAGCATCAGTACCAGTTTTATGCATGAATTTCCCTTGGTGCATGGATTAGATCATATTTCTAGATTCGACAATCAATCCATTATAGAAACTTTGCACTAGCATTCATTTTTCAAAGCCATGATGGGGTCACTTGATGAGTAAATCTTGAAAGCGATCCCATGCTTCTTAAAAGAGTTCATCATGTGTTTGAGTAAAATCTTCAATTTATTTTCTAATTTCTAGGGTCTTTCTCACGGGAAGTACGTCGCTAGAAACTTTCTTACTAAATCCTTACATTATTTGATGGAATTGGCATGGAGGGAATTTAACCATGAGGTGGCCCAATCCTCAAAAGAGAAAGAAAACAAGCGAAGTCTAACATTTTGCTCAACTATATTTGGTTCTTAAAAGTACTACAAACTTTAAGAAACTTTCCAAGATGGACATATGGGCTTTCTCAATCATGCTCATAAAAATTCGGCAACATCTTAATAATAGTTGGTCGGATCTTAAATTGAGTTGTCCTGATAGGGGATAGCTTAATGCATATGTGCATATTAGGATCTTTAATTTGAGAGTGAAGGGAGGTATGTGGAGACGAGTGTGGTGAAAAGACAAATAGTGGATTAGAGTGGCCAGAAAAATTTTGGGTACAAACCAAGCGTTTGCTGGGTCGTTTCCAAATTTTCATAAAAGAAAAAAAAATGAGATGGAAAGATGATAATGACAAAACACAAGATCAATTATCCCTAGATGATTGCTAAGAAAGCATGCACAAGCATTTTTGAACCACACAAATGCCAAATCTAAGCCAACAATGCTTTAATGAGATTTTATCTTGTTAATCTGTGAGGGGCAAGATTGATTGAAACCAGTGGGCATTACGTTGTTATCTATTATTGCCTGATTAGATAGGGTGCTAACAGCTGATCCTAAAAGCTTGTATCCAACAGTACAAAGTCCAAAATCTAGAGGTCAGAGTTACGCTTGCAAGAAGCTGGATTATTGCACAAGTATAAGAGATCACGTGGTCTAATTAAGAATTGTACATGTGTTACCGCTCTGTAAACTGATTGATATGAGAAAGATGCATGTCAGATACGTACTTAGGGTGTGTGTACTTGTGCCACCGCTCTAGTGACTCGGCGTACTAGGTGAGTTACCCCATGTGGCAGCGACCTCCCGGAGTTCATTGAATGATTAAACCCAATGTCATGTTTAACTTTGGGCAACACAAAATTTAGCAGATTAACCTTGGTCTTAGTTGTCTTATGAACACCGTTTTAATTTTCTCTAACCTTAGTTTATTTTATTATGTGTCTCGGTTTAACACAGCTGGAGTGATCCGGCGTGGGTGATGAAATCCCACCAGTTTCAAAAACAGGGCTAGGTCTGCCATATCTGCTTATGATAGTTTATTAACATAGGCAACCACGCAATTCGTTAAGATGCAGAAACATAAACAAACACCAAACAATGTCCAATTGATGAAACTACAAATAAAAAATAAACATAAAAATATCTTCAAGCAAATCTTAGGCAATTCCGCAGTTTTATCACTCATTTTTAAAACGAATTTGTTCAACAGGCAATCAACTTCAAAAAAATCTGAAAACATTACAAAAATTCATGGGACTGTCAAGAAATTTTCTGTAAAATTTTCACTTTAAATGGACACTGTTTGAGTCGTTTGCTGCTGTGTTGTTTCTGTTATCTGCTGAAAATTACCCCAAATATTTCTGTAATATTAAAGAAATTAAAATCTTCTCTATTGTGTCCAAAGTTGTATCTTCAAGAATGTCTTCCTTCACTAAGTGATGTGTAGCGGAGCCATTTGATTGATGCCAAAAACTGATATTAACGTCGTTGCATGATTTTCGACATCATATCAAAGAAATATTTTTTTTTCATTTTTTTCCTTCAACCTACAATACATTTCAACAATGCATAGTGGAAGTATGGATTATCGACTACTTCACTTAGATTAGAAGACAATATTTGAATTTTAATTTAAAGAATAAAGAGAATAGCAAAATAATGAATGTTGAGATGTTGAGAAATGATATGATTCCTAAACAAAATAATTAACTCGTAACAAAAATGAATATAGAGAAATCTCAAGATATGAGAATCACCCAATTCTAACATAATGATTGTATAATGTAATTTCAATTTCTCACAAAATACTCAAATCGCATAGTTTTTCAACCTACATGACTTGAGTTGTAGGATTAAAGAAGTAAAATGTCTTTTTCATTTCCCTCAAACTTTGACAAAATCCATTGTTTTATTTCTAAAACATTATTGAATTTTGATTATTTTTTCATTGGAAAAAATCCTAAAAGACATGGAAATAATTTATTTATTCGAATCAAAATCATTATCCATTTAACAAATAAAGCCTTATTTCGAAATACTTCTTACAATTCATTGTTCAATTTTACTTTCTAAATGAAACACAGTCTAACTATCATTATATCTTCATGGAGCTCAATCTCTTCCTCTTGAGAGAGGAAATTAGCTCTTCATGAATAGTGAGAATAAACTAAAAGTTAAAAGAGAAAGAGAAACAAAAAATTAACTCACTTCTACTTCAATGGAAAAATTAAAATGTTGGAATGTAGTACATGTACTTTTCTATCAAGCAAAAATCTAAGGCTAAGAACTACAAAAAAAAAAAAAAAACTCTCTAAGAAAAACTCTCCCCTTATGAATTCAATGTATGTAATTTTTATAGGTAAAAAGGGTTTGAGTGAAATAAGGAAACATGATTGAGTGAAACAAAGAAACATGGTTGAGTGAAACAAGTAAACATGGTTGAGTAAAATAAGGAAAGGCGTTGAAGTTGAATAAGGAAACATGCATTGTAGAGTTTTTTTTTATGATAAAGTTGGCCATGTGGACATTCAAATCTTCAAGTTGATTTTCTCGAGATCTGTAGTTGTTGATGCTTTATTGGCTTGACTTCATAGGTATTGAAATTGAAAGTTTTACTCCTTATGAAAGCATGTGAACTCCCAATGGGCCTTCTAGTTGTTGAATTTAGCCTTATTGTGTCACTTTGTGCATAATTTGAGATTTGTGCTTGAATTCCTAGTTATTGGATAATTGAACTTAACAATTGTATATTTTGGGATGTAAAAATCAATGTTTTGGGTGTTTATCATCTTCCTAAACCTCGATTCTCAATACAGTGAAAATAGCGAACTCCATGGTTTAACCAAGGATTGTGATTTCGTTTTTCGTGTTAATTTCGGTCTCATGGATTTAAGAAATTTCGATATGTAAAAAAATAACGTAAAAATTTTGAGAATATATGAAATATATATAATGAATTTCGAAGGTATATAAAATATGTGAAAACAATTAAATCAATCTATTAAACACATTAAATGAAGTCTAGATACTAAGAAATGAAACAAACATGAAATCAATATATAATTAGAAAATCAGTGAGTGGTTTTAAAATCAATATATACTTAGAAGAAATGATAATTAGAAAATTAGGGAGTGGTTTAAAAAAATAAATAATAAAAGAAATGATAATTAGAAAAAACCTCGAAATTTATGAAAAAACCCCGAATTATTTTGAAAAAAAACCCTCAAAAAATTGTAATTTTTAGTAGTTATTTTTGTATTTTCATGAAAAAACGAAAACGAAATTTATGAAAAAACTTCAAAAATTTTCGAAAAAACCCAAAAAAAAATGTATTTATTTTTTCACCCTTTTTTTCTTAATTTCAAAAAAAACGAAATTATTGTCGAAATTTCGCATGATTTCGCGAAATTGCATTCCTTGGTTTGAACTGACCATGTAGATGCATGAAATTTTTTTAGGCACTTATTACCGGTTTACACAGCTGGCTTAAATCAGAAAATTTTGATATTGACTGTTAGGCCAATCACGAGTAGGTAATTGTAATTGATTGACAATTAGCAGAAGTGAATGCAAAATAAACAAGTTTACAAGAATGTATGACTAAGTCAAAAGTGTTGGAGTTTGCCTTAATCCAAACAAAGTCTGTTATTTAACTTTCTCCTTCGATATTGAGGCGGGGGAGGAACAAGGCAGTGTCTGAACTTCTCTTATCTGGCTACATTGTCAGGAGATTGTTTCCACACACAATTAACGCATTTTTTAGTGCCTTCAAATTTTATAGTCAATGGAATTTGGAATAACTAATTTGAACCGATAGAACATGCTGAAATGTGAATTTACAGTAAAGTTTCTAGAAAGCAATATTTTTGTTTGTATATAATCCAGATAGCTTTGGAATCAATCCTAAACAAAACAATCAAAAACTTCATCAAGAAGAAGATTACGATATTGAAGTGAATACTATGAAAAATATCATAAATCTCTCGTTTAGATCATTATTGCCCCTCGCCTTTTGAATCAAAGAAGAAAATGGTAATTTGGCATTTTATGGGAAGTAGGGGTGGGCATCCTATCCCACGATTCCAATTTCGTTTCGATCACGCCCCATTTCGATTTTTTGGATTTTATTAGGATTCGTCATTCCCATCCCGATCCCATCCCGAAGAGTGGGATGAGATCAGGATGACAATTTTCAATCCGCCAATCTCGAATTGATTTTTTAAATATTTATTATTAATAATTTTAATATATTTTTAAATATTTATTATTAAATGTTGATCATATTATGAGATACATATTGGTAATTTGATATAAGCATTATAAGATACATATTTATCATTTGAGATACATATTCACTCAATGATGATATAAGCACAAGTCATTCTATTATGATATAAGCATTCTAAGATACATATTGGTCATTTGATTGTATCATCAACATATTCTCCCTCATTCACACTTGTTCATTCCCTTTTTCTAACATCTATTCCCTAATATTTTACATGTTGTAATTAAAATTTCATCTTGGAGTATTTATTTCTTTGGCACATTATTAGAAATCTCAATATTTGGCTCTTATTTTTATTGGTCTCTGCAAGTTAAGTATACAAAATTTTTATCAAAATTTCAACAATTATGTATCCACTACTTGTACAAATGATTACATGTTTGGCACATTTACAAATTTTTTTTATTGTCTGTTGATCCTGTCCCGAGCCCGTTTGGGATGGGTTGAGGTCGGAATGAGTTTATCCCGTCATGATCCCGTATGAACGAGATAGGATAGAGGATGAAGTGCATCCCTTCCCATCCCGTCACATGCCCACCCCTAATGGGGGTGTAAAAGAGAATTTATAAAAACAAAAAGCTTAAGTTTACCAAAATAAAATGAGTTGCTACGTGTACCCGACCATTTGGCTCGGTTGCACAAACTCTTTGTTGCATCGACATTTTAGGATCTTTCGAGTTTGTTGCATCAACCTAAAATATGTAACACCGACTTACTTTTTTTATCAATAAAAATCATTTAATGGTGAAGTTTTATTAATTTAAATTTTTGGATATAAGGGTTTTTTTAGGTTTTAAATGCAATTTTTCAAATTACGATATAATAGATGCAATAATTATAAAATTGTGTATTTTTTAATTTATTATTTTAATACGTATTAGTTTTGTCTACCCCTCTATGGTTGATGAATACAGTGAAATTTAATAAATGTTAGACTAAATTTTAGTTTTGAATAATGATTACTTTTATTCTTTCATTCAAGTGTTACTTAATGTTCCTAAACCAGAAAATTTCACTATCAAATGATTATTATTAATAAAAATTGAATAGTCTGTATTTTATATATTAGGTTGGTGCAATAAAGTTAGAACGTCCAAAAATATTGATGCAACAAAGAGTTGGTACAACCAAGCCAAATAGTCAGATGCACATAACAACTCTAAAAAAAAAAAGCCAATATGAAAATCTTAACATTTTTAAACCCTCTAAAATGTCCTTTTTCTACAAAGTTCTCTCTCTTCCTTAATATACCCCTACGGGAAGCTTTTTTACAAAAAATTATTTACCTCAAAACGTATCTTCTTTTCTTCAAGACACAAACAGTTGTTTCTCAAAACGCAAACTATGCAAAGACCAGCTAAAATAAATCTCTAAAGTATATTGTTCCCGAGAAAAACTTAGTGGCATTTTTGTATTTTATTTTTATTTTGGTAAAACTTGGGGTTTTTGTTTTTCTATGAATAACCTCAAAGAAGATTCTATTCACGCCTGCAAATAGTGTGTTGTAAACACTTATAGCTCATACAATACAAGAAATAGAGAACAACATAGTAGGGAAAACCTCCATGTTACTATTTTTGTGTGTGATATTAGTATTTTTTTTAACCAATTTGCATAGATATTTAAGACAAAGTGATATCAGTGGTTTTGATAGCAAAAGAGAAATGACTTTTATTTAAGCAAACAAACAGTGAAAATATGAGTACAACCCAATCCACAATTTATAATACAAATCCCAAACAAAGGAAAGTGTTTCTTTTAAGGAAGTGCAGATATTTTTGCCAATGTTACCTAATGTAAATGATTTTCATTTCCTCAAAAAAAAAAAATACACAATAAAAAGAATAATAGGAACTCGGAATTTTTTGAAAATTTCGCACAGGTCATCTACAGTTGCCTCGACCATGAACTTAGTGTTCCAATTTATCTTTTCTATGGAGATGGACACTCTCTTCTTTTTCTCCTTATTTTCTGGCTGTGGATTGACCTGAAACAAAGTTAATCAACCATAATTATTGAAACCAAGAATTTTCAAATTCAACCATTTTTATCTACATAAGATATGTATTTAGCGCACCACTTATTTATTTATAACCAACCAGTTCCATGTGTGCATTTCATGAGAATATTAATTGGTTTTGTATTTTTATTGATTTAATATAATTAAGGTGATTTTTTATTAAAAATATATATTGTGGTTTAATAAAGGGGCAATGAGTTTCAAGGGTTCAAACCCATTATTCCATACAAAAATGGGAGATATTTGGGTTTTTTTTGCACTTCTATGACAACTTGAACAAGAATTATGCTTTTTGAAGCTCCATTTAAGTTGAAATTTCGAGGACGCGTCTTCAGGAACAGTGTCTTTAAATTTAACCACATTCGATAAGCAATCAATCTACCAGTTGCGAGTCACAAAATAAAAAATTCAGCTGTAGTTGCCACGTGAAACTATATATATAAATGTCTGTTAGGCACCAATTAGGGTCATGTCATCTGGCTCTCAATATCCCTGTTTTTTCTAAATTAAATCTGGACTACATAACCTAAAACCAAAATCCTTAAAAATTTAGACCATCAGAACCACTAGTTGCATCCCTAGTTTATGTACTATATATCACATGAAAAAGTCTGTTGATATTTTGGTGACATAGTGTGCTTTCATTAGCTTAATTATATTTATTTTGACTTAAAAAAATCAGTGATTGTGAGCCCACATCAAAAGAGGAATAAAAGTAGGGCTCATACCATTGAATATAGATTGTAATTCATGAATTATTATCTAGCAAAATTTGTATTTAAATCAAAGAACTTGAGTTTGTTGTAATAAAAAAGTAATACTCTTGATATAAAATAAGTAGAATGAACGAGTGAAATTAAATGACACTTTTTTATTTTTATTTTTATGTGATTATTAAAGGATGCTCCTATATGTAAAACCTAATAAAAAGGGCCAGCCTCTCTACAGCTTATATGTGAACCCAATAACCCACCCATCAGGCGGGCCATCATACCTAACCCCCCTAGATTACTCGCAAAACTTTGCTCCTTTCTCATCTCAACTCCCTCATAAAACACAAATCTTCTTGGAAAATTTATTACGGATACTTCCAGTTCGAGGAATCATTAATAAACACCACCCTTGAAGTGGCGGATCTTTTTGCATATACCCCTTATCAGTCTTTTTGTTTAGGGAGTTGGGTTTTGACACTTTCATAGGGTCTTGGCATTCCTTGATATAAGAATGTCTCTCTTTGTAATTTGTTTCCCTTTCTTTCATTAATAAACCTCTTCGTGTTTGAAAAAAAAAAAAAAAAAGTCTTTCAAGCCTATACCTCTATATTATGTAGAGATGTGATAGAATACTCGTGGAAACAAAAATAAAACTTTCATACTTTACTACTACATTTGGCATATGCAGGCCAGAAACCTTGTCACAAACCATCATGCTCGACACCGTTAATCAACCAAACTCCACTAATGAAATGTTTTTCTCAACATGATTATTTCACAAGCATGCTATGGGTTCATCACCGTCAGTGCATCAGTGCTATAATATGTAGGATCTAAACAAGTGTGGGATGGAATGAAGGTATCACTCAAGCTTTGAAGCAGAGCTGCGAGACAATTCAACAAGCTTTCTGCTTCTGTTTTTCTAGAAGCTTATTATTTTTTTTGGAAGGTAAGCTGGGATTAGAGCCCCTCCCTTTATTGATTGAGAAAAAAATTGTGCAGACAACCAACACCTAACAAGGGGAACAGAGATAGCTACTACTACATCACAAGTCTAAACACAGACGGTCCACATACAACTACAATCAGCAGCAACGTTAATCGACATGGTTTTTGTAAATATCAATTTAGTTGCTATGCTTTATTATGAAAAACAGAAAATATATATATATATATATATAACGGACATTAAGCTCACGCATCATCATACCTTTTGATTTTTCATTTCCCATGTAATAGTTCTGTCATATTCTTCATTCATGTTTGGCTGAGAAAATACGTGTCTAACTTTCTTGGACTTCAACTCCAATTCTTTGCAAAGGTTATCCGGATCAACTTTGCCTATAACTGTAATCTTGTTGTTTGCAAAATCTCCCTTTGCATTCACCACACCTTTAACAAAATTGACAAAAGCAACATCGAAAATGAGGAACACAATATTAAATTAGTCAAGCACTAACATGAATATGGGGATGTATAAGCTACTATCGGTTTCTTGTTTGAGTCATACCTTCTATACTCCTGATACATTTAAGAACTTCTCTGGTGCACCCGATACAGTTACAAGATAGATCAACTTTCAAAACCACTGTGATCAATCTGCTACTTCTCGTCTCATGGTTGTACATCTGCACCAAAAGTGAAACAATCAAAATAATTCATCACCCATATATCAAATTCTAGGACAAATTGGAGGGACATGTTACTGTTTTATTGCTGGCTATTTGCAAGTGTAGCTAGGGAAACTGAAATGGAAAACCTACCTCACTCATCGTTGCTAGATAATACTTGAGAAATGCATGAAATGAGAGCGGATGAAATCAACCCAATACTTTGTTTGGGTAAATGATTTGATGAGAAACTACTTATTGCAGAATATCATAGATCAATCATGAAATTATATTATTTTCCATCATTTTCCAGGAAGTTAAAGACCGCCCAACAGAAAAGAGAGACCTACTTAACGTGTTTAGCTTCTCTAATTACCTCATGCGATGATGTTATCATGATATGAAGATGGATGTATACATTCATGAGCAATACATTAAATTTAAGGATACTGATGGTGAAATAAACATTAACAGTCAACTTCAACTGCATATATTATTCCGAATTGATTATGTATATGAACCTATCCCTTCAAATTAATTTCATCGTAAGTTTAAGATATAATATAAGTACAGGAACGGTAGTGCAGTTGGAAAACTTTTACAAGATATTCGCAAGTTTATTATTGCAAATGGAACCACTTGAATGGGTACTCACTTATAAATGATTATTTAAAATTAGGGTGTTCTTTTTTCACCTCATGTTTTACTAAAATCACTCGGTTACTAACAAAAAAACCCGTAAGTGTTTTCTAAAATCACCCAACCACATTCCAAGCTAAATTAAAGATATTTCCCTTTTACTGACCTCAACCATATCCTCAACTAAAACCAAACGGTCAATTTGGCAACTTATGACTGAAAACCTAAAAACTTCTCATGAATCCCTCCCCTCAACTCCCTCCTCCATCTCCGAAAATTTGTGGTTATACAACCTCTTGGACTCTTACATCTCCAACAATCTTTGCTTCATCTCCCTTCTCATTCTCCAACAACCTAAGTTAGTCATTTCCGGCATCGAAAAATTAGTAGGGTTACTCCTTTCGACCCTCCAAAATTGATACAATTTAGTAATTTCATCAAAAAAGACCAAGGAGTGATAACCATGAAAAAGTGTATGCAGCTTGTGCCAGATCTACTCACCCATCGTCGATAATGCATTATGAGCTGCAAGGAATGGAGAATGGATTAAAAATGGCAATTAGCAAAGGTTTCAAGTATACCACCATCAGTTTTTACTCAAAACACCTACTAGGATACATCAAGAATGAGTCCCCCAACCGACACCTTGTACATGGTCAAAAGAATCAGAAGTTTAGTCTAGTTAGAGTATTTCGACATGGAGTATATCCATAGAGAATTTAACAAATTTGCAAATGATAGTGCAAACGGAAACTTGTATGAACTATTGTAACTCTCTTTCGTCGATTGGTTTTTAAGATTAAGGTTCGGGAGTCCTTAAAATTCCATTTGCGTTAAAAAAAAGACCAAGGCTAATCATTTCGATAATAACCAATTGACAAGTTAGTTATTTCTATTAGACAATGATTTTTCCATAGAAACATAGCATATAGTACAAAGATATCAATCAAAAACTAAATAAATAAAAAATCACAAGCAACACAAAAGAGCCACATAGAAGGGTACGAGGAATATTAGTTAAAACACAACACAAGTTGAAGTATAGTCGAGAGGTTGCCCATGTTCAGTATTTTGAATCTCCATTTCTGAAGAGGCCATTTTTTGGCTAGGGCTGTGGCTCTTTACACTTCTACCCCTTATATAATTGATGTTTGTGGTTGTGTTTTAAAGATAATGAGTAAAAATGTAAAAGAGCCCAACCCTGACAAAAAAATGATCGATTGCCCTGACTGCCTAGACTTAGTAATTTTGAATTATTTGAGTGTTGGGTTTGTTAGGGATTTTTTCAGTTAAAAAGGAGTTAGTTTGTGGTACTCAAAAAAAAAAAAAAAAAAAACCAAGATGGAAATGCCTTTTTTATTTTTGGATAATTCTAGTAAAACATGAACAAAAC
The DNA here is from genome assembly GCA_003290165.1 of Berberis thunbergii. Taxonomy (NCBI): domain Eukaryota; kingdom Viridiplantae; phylum Streptophyta; class Magnoliopsida; order Ranunculales; family Berberidaceae; genus Berberis; species Berberis thunbergii. Next base: position 47,335 of record QNQO01003336.1, on the reverse strand, counting down.
ACCCTAAAATATATATAGTGACTTGACGTGTTATGAACCTAACCTAGATAGGGATCTTGGGAGATCAACCACCCCCATCCTTTGGGGATCAGCTACTATTAACAAACTCAATTTTATATTCATTGCTTAGTCAATCATAAAATCTTTCATAGAGATACCTACTAAAACAATCATTTCTAATTTCTAATTGAATAGATTACTAATCAAGTTATACTTCCTATTTGATAAGTTTCTAACATAACAAGATGAACTAAATCAAAGACATTATGGAGAATTTAACTCATGCACACAAATTGTGCGGTCTAAGAAAATTTTATTTTGTTCAAAGTGAAGTTTTACTAATCAAATTACTTAATATTATATTAATTAGTGTAAACAATTGTTTCTGTAATCTGGGGATGAAAATGACATTGTACATAACACGAACTCAGGTGAGGTGAACTAATTGATTCTAAATGCGTAACCAGTTAACTACAAACCTAAGATCAAAGTCTAGAATACAAGAGTTTACAAATCTTTAGGCACAATGGCACAATTTGCAAATGATTAAACATAACAGATTGCGTGTTTATATAATTCATCATTTCTATAACTAACGTGTTACACATCTAAGCCGACTTGACTTCGATACTTTATATAAAGAATGTAGTCTCTTTATTTATAGTCTCATTGAATCACGGTTTATCATGAGGTAACATTTGATGTCTCTATTTATATCTAGAGTGAAGAAACTTCGTTTCTTATCTTTAAAAGCAATTTCTAGCTAAAGTGTCCGTGTGGTAGAATGGGTAAGGTTAGTTTTCGATTTCTATTTTCTTTCATAAGAGGAATGCTAGGACTGCAAATAACAAATGTGGTAGATATTAAAAATTACATACAACCCAATACCAAAAATATTTGAAAAAACGGATGCAAGCAAATTTGACCAGTATATTAATAGACATGAGAATCACGGGCGGATTCAGGATTGCAGACAAAGGGGGGCAACAAAATCATGAATAATTTAATTCTTAAAATAAATAGATAAATATAATTAAAATAGAGTTTTAAAAGTATTACAAGAGAAACATACATAATGAGTCAATATAGATGCACAGTAGATTTAGGTAAAAGCTCTCTGCGAGTTCTCATATTTAGATCTATCAGTGACAACCTGAGTAGGGATGGCAGTGGGGCAGATTTTCACGGATATCCGCCCCACTCGCCTCGTTGGGCGAATTTGGTTAAGGGTGTATGGAGGATACAGATATCCAAACTGTATCCGTTTACTATTCGGGGCGGATACAAATTTGGCCATATCCGCCCCACAAATATCTGCTTAACCGATAAATTTATTAAAATGCCCTTGACCTATAAATGGAAAATAAACCCTCGTCTCAATTCTCACATCTCATAATCTCATTCACAACCGCCTCTCACAACGCTCACACTACGGGGAAGGGAGGGGAAAGGGAGCCGCCTCTCAAAGCTCTCACACAACCGCCTCTCGAAGCTCTCACACAGCGAAGCTCTCCTCTCCATCTTTGTCTCCTCTCCATCTCTCTACTTCGAAAGAACCACACACATCCCGGCTGCCTCCCTCTCCCCTCCCTTCCCCGCCTTCTTCTCCCATCCCTTCCCAGATCTTTGATCTGAGATTCTTTAGATCGATTTTTTTTGCATGGTTTTTTGTAATTTTTTGTTATAATTTTTGTATGGATTCTTATTTCTTACTGGTGTTATAATTTTTTTTTTTTTTTAATTTTTGTATGAGATCTGAGATCAATGAATGACATATCTTTTACAGTAAGATGGATAACATTGAGATAATTTTTTTTAACGGATATTTGGGTAGGGCGGATATCCGACAATCTATATGGGGCGGAGGTGGTTTTTAAATAAATTGATAAACGGATTGGCGGGGCGGATTTAGGGATCCGTTATTCCTGACGGGGCGGGGATGGATTTGTTCAAATCCGCTCCGTTGCCATCCCTAAGCCTAAGCAGTAGAACTAGAACTAACATCATTTATTCTTATAAAGTATCTATCCATCACTCGTCAGCACAAGTGCACAACTATTTAACTACACAAATACAACAGACAATCCCAATATTCATATTAAAAAAAATGCTATCCCAGACTCTCAAATTCTCAAATTATCAAATTTGTAATGTAAATCAATAAATAACACATGAAAGAGAAGGAACCTCACCAAATACCAAGAACTTGAGATAATGGCCATTTTAGCAGATGAAATTAAATACCCACTTAAGCTTCAAGGATCAAATATCCACTTTGTCAAAGCCTAAACAAATTAAATTAAATTAAAAATCAAATATGAAGCTCTCCTGGACAAAGAAAGATGATAAATTAGATGCTTAAACAAACATGAAATACCCCACCAAAACTTAAACAAATATGAAACCCACCCAAAACTTAAACAACTAAACAAATACCCTCCAATCTAAACATCAGGTGATTAAACAAATACCCCCAACCTAAAAATGAAGGTGATTAACAAAATATGAATTTTTTTATCTCTCTCTTTGATTAGAAAAAAAAAGCCTTTGATTTATCAGCAATTGCAATAAAATAACCTTCACCTCCTTGAACAAAAGAAACGAATTTACACCCTTGAATTGTTTTTTCTCTCTCTATGATTGATTAGAATGAAACTTTGAACAAATTTAATAAAATGAAGTCTTTTCATATTTCTCTTATCTTTTTATCTTTGATATCTTTTTTATTTTATTTTATTTTTATATTTTTGATATCTTAATTTTTTTTCATTGAGTTCCTAAAAGACAAGAGGAGAGAAAGTTTCTCTGTGAAATCGAGAGAGATCGAGTTTCATCAGAGAGAGATCGGTTTCATCTGATATCTCTCGAGGCAGATCCAGGAGAGATCGAGCTCGGTTTCATCAGAGAGAGATCAGACTTTGAGGCGGATCCAGGAGAGATCGAGATCGGTTTTATCAGAGAGAGATCGAGCTCAATTTCATCAAAGAGTGATCCAGGAGAGATCAGTTTCATCAGACTCTGAGGCGGATCTAGGACCAGGAGAGATTGAGCTCGGTTTCATCATAGAGAGATATGTTTCATCTAATCTCTCTCGAGTTTCTGATCTCTCTATGATCTCTTTCGATTTTGATCTCTCTGATTTCTCTATGAGATATCTCTGATCGAGCTCGGTTTCATCTATCTCTCTTTTCTCTCTTCTCTAGGGCTCAAAGTTGACTCGTTGTTTCGATTTTGGATAGCCAAAAAGGAGACAGATACCCCAAGGTAAGAAGAGATGTTAAGCTTAAGGTGATTTTGTTGTTGTCCACTTGTCTTGTTGATTTCATTTAAAACCCATAATCAAACAAACTCACCTTGTTTCGCAGGGATGGAGAAGAAGATATTGTTGAAGGCGTGGAGGCGGAGATTAGAGACGGCGACTAAATTGTTTTCTTCAATTGTGATATGTGATCTGTCATTGTGATTGTTGTTTTTATAAGAAAGACAACATAAAATTTCCAAGGGGGGCAAGATTGAAATTTTATATACTTTGATAAATTTTTTTTAAAACCTAAGGGGGTCAATTGACCCCCTTACCCAATCTGTAGATCCGCCCCTGTGAGAATTTCTCCCTTAATAGAAGTACAAATAAAATATATGCAACAACTATTTCACACCACCTCAAGTATTGTCCCACATCACCATATCAACTTTTTCTTTCCCATACCACTTACTTTATTTCTCACACCACCACTTTTTTCTCACACCACCAATAAAAAATTAAAATTTTAAAGTTTCCCTGTCTTCCCTCTCTTCATTTTCTTCTCCTTCATCCATCTCTTCTTCATCAGACACCACCATTACCATGCCATCATCACCACCACCCCGCCACATCTCTCACCCTCTTTGTTTTTCAAAACATAGTACTATCCCTGCCTTTGGTTCAATTTAAACACTCAATTGTGAAAGATTCTCAAGCTCATCAAAACATAAAAATTTGTACTACTCTTAGTCATCTAATCAACACAATTTGAATGAATTAAAAACGTTGTGGATTGAGCAACTTATGGTCATTTTACTAAACTCACTCAAAACTGTCAAAAAAAGGTATTGTCATTGATTTCGGCCAATTGATGCGCTCAATTGAGATCAATTATCAAACTCATCAAAACATGGAAAATGTATTACTCTTAGTTATCTAATAAACACAATTTGAATCACTTGAAAATGTTAGGAAATGAGCAAGTTATGGTCATTTTACTAAAGTCATGCAAATCTGTCTCGCAAAGAAAATGTGGTAGTGTCTCTAACTTTCGGCCAACTTATACGCTCGATTGAGACCAATTATCAATCTCATCAAAATACAAAAATTGTAGTACTCTGAGTTATCTAAAAAAAATTGAATCGCTTGAAAATGTTTTGAAATGAGAAAGTTATGGCCATTTTGTGACAAACACTCAAACTATTCAGAAAAAAAAATATGTTTTCACCCATTCGTATTGGGCAATGCGAGGATGAGTCTCAAATTCACCCAAACCTATGCGAATTAAAGCCTCCAATTCGCCAAGATCTATGCAAATGTGAGACTTCCATTTGCATGGAACTTTTTGAATGTGAGACTCCCACTCGCATTGTTTAATGCGAATGGGTGAAAGCAAACTGTTTTTTCTAGACAGTTTGAGTGTTTGTTAGAAAATGACAATAACTTTCTCATTTCAAAACATTTTCAAGTGATTCAAATTATGTTCATTAGATAATTCGGAGTACTACAATGTTTTTGTTTTAATGAGCTTGATAATCAGCCTCAATAGAGAATATAAGTTGGCCGAAAGTTTGGGACACTATCCCGTTTTTATTGCAAGACAGATTTGCTTGACTTTAGTAAAATGATCATAACTTGCTCATTTCAAATCATTTTCAAGTGAATAAAATTGTATTTATTAGATAACTCAGAGTAATACATTTTTCATGATTTAGCGAGCTTGGGAATCGGTCTCAATCAAGTGTATAAGTTGGCCGAAAGTCAGGGACACTGCCCCATTTTTTTTCGTGATAGATTTGTATGACTTTAGTAAAATGACCATAATTTGCCCATTTCAAAACATTTTCAGCTGATTCAAATTGTGTTTATAAGGTCACTCAGAGTACTACAATTTTTATTTTGATAAGCTTTAGAATCGGTCTCAATTGAGTGTATCAATTAGCTGAAAGTTACCCTATTTTTATATTTTGAATGAGTGATAGCTAGGCTATTTTGCGAAGAGAGAAGAAGAAGGGAGGTAGGCGGTGACTGGGTGGTGCTGCTCCATTTGTTGATCTACAGAGAATTGAAGAGAAAAGACAAAGAAAATAATGGAGGAGGATGGTTCTCGTCTTGCAATTTCATCCTTTTTTTTAAAAACAGTTTTTGGGTGGTGTGGGGTAGTAGGTTAAAAAAAAATATGAATGATGGTGTGAGATAGTATATTTGGTGGTGTGAAATAGGCGTTGCCTAAAATATGTCATCAAAGGTTTTTCCTAAAAATTTGGCAACCCATAGTTGCCTAAGGCTTGGGTCGGGTCTGCATAAATTTTAATATATCAACCATATGGCTGATTTCTTGGATGGATTTTACTGGATTAGAATTTCTAAAATTTTACAACGTTTTAAGAGTATAGCTGTGTAGCATGCACAAACATGTTTTAGTTCTAATAAACGCTTGTAAGTGCAGGGACGGAGCTACAAGGGGCAAGCGGGGGCACTTGTCCTCAATTGATTTTTGAAATTTTTGAAATTATTTTTAATATGCTGACTCCATCTTGTCCCACTCCTTCCTCTTTCTCTATTTTCTGCAACTCTGACGATTATGCTTCGTCTTTTCCTCTCTTCTGCTCCCTTTATCTGTTAATTACAATATCGGCAATCGCCCCGCTTCTTACTCTCTTCCTCCCTCTCTCTATTTGTTTGATTAAGTTCTTTTTCCCACCATTGTTAATTCACCATCAGCCACCAACAACCTCAATCTTTCTTGCGTGCTTTGAGAAAAAAAATGTTTTTTCTCAAGATGAATTCGTATCTTGAAGTCTAGTTTTGTATTTTATTCACATGATTTTTCTAGAGATACATGAAAATTTTGATGCATTAATTTTTTTCAAGATACTTGTTTGTATCTCGAAGTTCATCTGTGGGTTATTATTTGAAGTGAGTTTTGGTAATCAATGTAAATTTTTTTACAATCAATGCACATTGATTGCTAGTCCTTGTGGGAGACAACAATGGTGATTAATGACTTGGTAACCCCTATATATACTAATTTGATTTATCCCCCCTATATTGATCTTTTGTGCTCCTACAAAGTTGCTTGTTGGACTTAATTTCTTTCCCATAGATTAGATGGAGTTTGTTTCGCAATTGGTGTTTTGTATAGTTGTTTATGTATTGTTGGAATTCAATTTTTTTGTTAAAGTAATTAATTGTTATATTATCTATGGCTCATCACTTTACCCGTCAACAACGATTCTGACTCCATCACTTCACTGCATAAGTGATACCTGTAGTTCTATTATTTCTTCGCTGTTTTTTATTTAATTAATTAATTAATTTTTTTTTAACTAAACTCCTTAGTTACTTTTGATAGAATTCCATGACAACCCACCTTCAACCAAAAATTAAGTGTGTAGACATCACACATTTTGTGTTATGAGTGGTAATTGTTAGTTTCTACTTATTACTGTTGTACATTTTGGAATGGGATTCTCACATAATAGGTGTGTTGACTCACAAGTTAATAACATTATTATAAGCATATATACTTGTATTAATGCCTATCTAATGTAGCCTAAACTTTGCAAGTACCATGCAAGTTGAGCCACCTTTGGTAGAAGCTAGCTAGTAGCTATTATGGATGAGGTAGATACAGTGACTGAGCCAGGATTATTGTTGAGGGGACGGAGTGATGAATCATAGTTAATTAAAATAATAAATTATTTTTACACTTTTTTTTTTGAACAATACATAAATAACTATATAAAACACCAATTGCTAAACAAAACTCCATCTAGCCTATGGGGGAAGAAAATTGATCAATCTAATTGAGTTATTTGCGATTTACCCTTTATAAAAAATAGCTAATTAGAGATTATCCCCATCATTAATCACTATTGCAGTCTCCCCCAGGACTAGCAGTGAACATGCATTGACTGTCAAAATACTCACATTCATTTACCAAAATGCCTTTCAAACTATAACGCACAGATGAACCTCGAGATACAAACATGTATTTTGAGGAAAAAATTAATGGATCAAATATTTGAATGTATCTCCAGAAAAATTCTATGAATAAAATACAAACTAGACCTCGAGATACGAATTCATCTTGAGAAAATACTTAAAAAAAAACTTCTTCCTCAAAGTAGATAAGAGAGTTTAAGGTTGCTGGTGACTGGTAGCGATGATAGGAAAGGTAAATAAATCAAGCAGAAAGGTAGGGAGAGAAAGAGAGGAGGAAACATGGCAGTTGTCGATTTCGCGATGAACAGAACATAGGAAAGGGGCGGGCCGAAGGGAATTTGTTGGGGTTGTAGAGAATACTGGGAGAGGGGAAGGGGTGGGCAGGGTGGCAGCATTGGTTCGCAAGGTGGGCAAATCGCAAATAACCCAAAAAAGTTCAAAATTTAGTGGGGGCAAGTACCCCATGTAGATACATGCCTGGGTAGACAGATCGTCGATCATTATGTTGTTGAAAGTCGATCAACATTGTCATTGCAATGGTTGCGTCAATCATGTCAAGGATTTATTTCGATTTATCTGGCATATCGAATGTAAAAACTCTCTCAGAGTTACTTGTACGCAGGGCTTAAGTTTTAACCAAATCTTTGCTTGTTTTAATCTATTTTTACTTTGTGTTGGTGTGATGAAGGTGGATAATGACTCAAGTATGGTGGATCTAACAAGCAACTAAAGGTGGAGATCTAACAAGTGACTGTGGTGGAGCAAGCGAAGGTGAGAGTGACTCCAATCTTTGGGGAAGTGACTAAAGGTGAGAACGACTCTGGTATTTGGGGGAACGATTGTGGTGGAGCGATTCTGGTATGGACTGGATTTGCTTATGTGCTCTGCCTTTGGATATGTGGTAGAGTGTCTCTGGTGAGAGACTGTAGGTGAGCGACTAAAGGTGGTGGTGAGTGTCTTGGGTGGTGAGCGTCTGGTGGCGAGTCCACTGGTGGGGAGCATATTTGGTCTGGATCTGCTTTTGGTGTTGAACGTCTCCGGTGATATGGTGGTGAGCGTCTAGATATGGTGGGTTAAAGAGTTCTTTTAACAAGACAAAGGCGAACTTCTGGATCTGGTGGTGAGTGTCCGGATCTAGATCTGGTGGCAGTTGTCTAATATGGTGGTGAGGACTGACATCTTGGTCCCCCGGTGTCTAGTCGGATTCATTGCACCTGGTGACTGTCCATTGTTTTCTTACTTTTTAATTTGATGCTTGTATGAATGTTCAATCGTGCTTAATCTTGTGAGAGATAGGGTTTGAAGGTGAAAATCTACGTTTGTTGAAGATTAATGGGAAAGAAGTTGGGGTTTGAAAGTCAATAAGAGAATTGTTGTTATTAGAATTCAGCACGAGGGTTAGAATCAAAGTTTTTGTAGAGCTGTAGATGAGAGAATGGATAGGGATTAAGCTTAAGAAAACTGTGAAATTAGGTTCCAACACCTACTTAGCCAGTTGGAAGATCAACAACGGATGGTTTATGGTGGTGAAAAAGGTTAATAGGTGAAAAATCTTCCTTTCTATTGTGGTGGGTTGGGGGTCAGGGTCTAAAACTCTGAGGTGCTAGCAGATGTGGAAGGGAAGGGCGAAGCAGCTCGTTCAGGCTCTGAAGGAGGTGGTTATGAAGCATGTGCCTCATCTAGATCCCAAGCAGCAAGTAAGCAGATACGAGGGTTTCTATGTGCAAGTGCCCAATGTTGTTCTCCCCTGGAGCAATAGAACGTTTGTAGAGGTGGTGACCACCAATTTTTCAGGTGTTAGATCTACTTCTAATGTCAGTAAGGGCAGTGTTGCAACTAACTCTACCCACTTTGACTACTCTAATTTTTTGCTATCACGAGTTTGGGACAATCCTCCTCTTTATGCATATCCAGTTGATGGAGAGAACAGTACAAGATTGGTGATACAGTTACCTGATTCGGTGATTCAATGGATGTTTGTTTTCCTTTTTCGATGGCCATAAAGCTTTTTTGGTTTTTGCCAACTCTCCTCAAGTAACCTCTTGTGAGAAACAAAAGGAGCATTCAACTAGATTTTTTATTTTGAGTGGTCAGTCTCCCGGCAAGATCCGGTACCTCCCCATTCCTCTGCTTCTCTTTTTGGCTTAGTGGGTAACCGGATCTCTGAGTCACTTCGCCCAACTCAGCAGGACAAAGGTAAGGACATTGTTAGGCTTTCGCCTTGCCAGGAGTCCATATCCATTTTGAAGCATAATCTACCCAGTCTATTGGTCAACAGGCTTCTAACAATTATTGGAAGGTCTTAGAAGTTGTAAAGGAAGATGTTTTCAACTTGGACCCTTTACTGACCAAGATGTGCATGCATGCCAATGGGCCCGTAAGATGACTAAAAAACCCAGCATGATAGAGCCACTGAATGGGTTAATTTTCAGTGTTTCTAACTAGATCCAAGTTCACGCTTAAACAAAATCCCACTAAATCATGGCAATTAACAAAATGGGGCGGGTGGAAATTAAGGGTTGTAGCACTCCGGTTGGGCTGGTAAGAAGATAATATTCCAATCCGACCCACGAATGTTCGGTGTCTCTTACTTACTCGCCTGGTTTTGAGCTGCCAGTAGAACAGTATGTTGGAGTCCATGGTTGGCTAGCAGAACAATGTGTCACACATTTGGAGAGTTTCTAGTCCACAGTAGACCACGTAGACGCTCCCCATGATTCTAGATAACTTGGAATAACTATCTAGGTTCTGTTCTTTCTAGCAAACATGCTCTGGGCAATTTTCAAGGGGTGTTTCTAAGATCAGTGATACAGTAGAGCTTTGTGTTTCTACCCGTCGTTTGGCTCAAAAAAGACATTTGGTCTTTCGACTTTCAAAGAAATTGGCTTGGCAGTGAGAGTGGACCTCAATCAGGATAAACATCTGGTCTTTCGACTTTCAAAGAAATAGGCTTGGCAGTGGGAGTGGACCTCAGTCAGGATGAAGAAAGGGCTTTGTGCATGGTTCAAACCGTGGTGCGGGGTTTAGTATCTGACAGAGCAATGTACGGGTCTACCAACCTCGGGGTAGAAAGTCTTTCATGAATCACAAAACTTTTTCGTGGAACTGTAGGGGGCTCGAAAGTTCTGAGAGACAAAGAGGTTGCCGAAGATTAGTTTCAAATAATCATCCGGATTTAGTTTTCATTTAGGAAGCCAAATTGGAGAGATGCTCTCGAGAATTTATCAAAGGTAGTGGGGGATAGCTATTTTGATTGGGCTACAGTGGAATCCATTGGCAGTTCGAGAGGTTTATTAGCTATCTAGGATGCTGATATTTTGCAGATGAGGGCGGTGTTAAAAGGTGTTTTTTTTCTTTTTTATTCAGTTTCAAATGATCTCATACAACTCTTTTTTGTCAGGGTCTAACATCTATGGCCCTTGTGATAATTCGCTGAAATATCAATTTCGGGAAGAACTTTATGACATTGATGGTTGGGTGAAATTGCCGTGAGTGTTAGCAGAAGAATTCATTGTTATCTGTCACATGAACGAAAAGAAAGGATGCGAAAAGAGGTCCATGAGCATGCGAAATTCAATGAGCTCATTAATGAGGAAGAACTCGTTGCTTTTAGTCTAAATAGGGGAAAGTTCACGTGGTCCAATCGAAGATAACACTCTAATCTTTGTCGACCTAATCATTTCTTGCTTCAATGGATTGGATTGCTAAATTCGGTGATAAAATCGAATGGCTCAAGGGAGCGGCAATGTCTAATTATCACACGATTATGCTGGTGAACTTATCTATTGGTTGCAGTGCTCGCCTCTTTTCCTTTGATAATGGTTGGGTTGATCACTAGACTTTGGCAGATGGGATGACATCTTGGTGGAACAAACTTAAGGCTATCAGATGCAATATGAATTGAAGGACTAATTTTTGGGGTAAGAACAATTTATGTATTCAAAATATTTTTGTTTTGATCGCTAACATTGATGCTGATAAAGAGATCGACTTGACTGCCGAGGAGATGTCTCGTAGAGTGCAACTACATCAGAAATGAGCAAAGATAACCAAAAGAAATATTGAGTTTTGGAGTATTAGGTCCGAGGTCAATTGGACTTGTGATATGGATCAGAGGTCCAAATTCTTTCATAAACTAATCAACAGACGTAGACTGTTTAACTTTATTGAAGCTCTTAACATGGGTCAGTAGTTGGTAGTGGATGAAGCCAACATCAGAGAAATTATGGTTTCTCACTTCAAAGAGTTGCTTAGAAAAAAAAGAATGGCAACCTTTCTTCATAGGGATTAGTTTTCAATCATCTCCCAGCCTGTGGCTACCTCCTTAGTGAAGAACTTTTCAGAGATGAAAATTAGAGGGACAATGCAAGAGCTCAAATCAGAAATTTTTCCAAGTCTTAATGATTTCTCAATGAAGTTTTATTTAAAAATGTGAGAGGTAATCAAAATTGATTTTCTAGAAGTTATTGAAGATTTTAATAGTAGGAATTTTCTAGATTGGTGGTTTAATACTACTATCATCTTGTTTATTCTTAAATGTGCGGAAGTGCGGACATGCAAGGATTTCAGACCTATCAGTATTTTGAACAGGACGTATAAGATCATCACCAAAGTATTGGCGGATAGATTGAAAAACGTTCTTAATTTAGTCATTTCTCCATTTCAAAGTGCAGCAGGTGGTTGATAATCCTTTGATAGCCAATGAAATTATTGATTTCAAAAAGAAGGAAGGTGTTCCCGGGCCGTCATCAAATTAGATTTCTCAAAAGCATTTGACAATGTTTTTTGGAGATACTTGCATTTGGTAATGGCTTGCATGGGGTTTGACTCCAAATGGATCCATTGGCTTTCCGCTTGCAGGTGTATGGCTAATTTCTTCCTGAAGATTAATGGTCAGCTGCAAGGTTTTTCAAGAGTTGTAAAGGCCCGCATCAAGGTGATCCTTCGTCTCTTGTCCTCTTTATTTTTGCAGCAGAAGGTCTAACCCAAATGATTATTAAAGCGATTAATGCTTCTCTAGTGAGAGGGTTTCATTCACAGAGGGTAATCTTCTTATTTTCATTATTCAGCATGCGGATGAAACTATCCTCTTTTGTGATGCCTTTGCTACTCAAGTTTTTGCTCTCAAAATAATTATGCATTGGTTCGAAATTATTTCAGGTCTGAAAATCAACTTTCACAAATCGGTGGTGTTGCTCATTGGAGAAGTCTCATCTGCAACAATTGGCAGGTTTATTTGGTTGTGGAACATGTCTACTTCTAGCTTAGTACTTAGGCATGCGTTTGGGTGCTAAATTTAAAAGTAGAACTATGTGGGATCAGACAATCGAAATGATGAAATCAAGACTAGTTTGTTAAAAACGCAAATTCCTCTCGAAAGCAGGCAGGTTAGCACTTATTCAATCCACTTTAGCTTTTGTTCCCTTTGTCTATTTCAAGGTATCATCTTCAATAGCAGCCAAAATGGAATGGATCATGCGCGACTTCCTTTGAGGTTCCACACCAAATTCTAGAAAGATTCATTTGGTGGGTTGGGAGAAAATTTGTTGTCCAAAAAATTGAAGGTGGATTAGCCATTCGCTAAGTGAGCACTTTTAATTATGCCTTACTTTTCAAGTGGTTGTGGCGGTTTGCAGAAGAAGATGACAATTTATGGAGAGTATCATTGATAAATATGGACGCAGATGAGATTGGGATACCAGAACCATGTACACTCCCTTTGGGTGTTCTTTATGGAAGTCCATCTCTCGGTGTGCAAGTATTTTCTAACCCGACACCTCGCTTTGATGTGATAACCATAGTCTCATCTCCTTTTGGCATGATTTTTGGTGTAGCAACCAACCTTTGAAGTATCTGTTTTTCATTAACAACCAGAAAAATTAGAGAGTTGACAATTTTTGGATTAATGAAGATTCCTGGGATCTTTCCTATCGAAAACCTCTAAATGATGGAAAGCTAGAGGAGGCTACATCTAAAGGAGACAAGTCATGGCAAGAAACACTCCCTAATGACATATCTCAATGAATGAGGAGATTGTTACAAATAATGCATCCTTTCATCACACCGTACATGCTTAAGTCATGCAAAGAATTAATGACGAACATTATATAAGGTAAAAGGTTGACAAAGGTATGCAAATATAAAGAGACTATATTCTATCCAAATTTTGTCTTTTCCCACATATTAATTGACATAAGCATCGAAGTGTCTTCGGCCATAAAACAAGACAGTCTTTGGTAATCTAACCTTTTTTTGCAGGTTAGATCTCTAGGAGAACGGATTTGGACGCATCAGTTTGGCGCCGTCCGTGGGAAACAACAGTTTCCTTTTTCTAAAAGGAGTCTCTTGTTAGTAATTTCCTTACACGAATCAAGGCAAACTCTCAGCTTGGCAACAATCAAGACAACCCTTCCGTTAGTGAAACTGAATTACCAATCAGACATATCTCAAATCCAACACTTTGAGAACCCATCATGTTAGGTAATGCAATACCATATGGATTGGTGACTCAACCATCCCAGACATCTAGCAGTACAAATGGATTGCCTGGTCAATGTGGTTGAAAAGTTCACCTAGGAACGTGCTCCACCTGTCGAATACATCCAAACGCCACTACAAAAAAATTCTGCCAACCACATTCGAAATAACCGTGAAGCTCCTGTCAAGCTTCAACGAACAAACTTTGAAGGCAATGAACCACAAGGAGATAGTTCCCAGAGTGATGGAATTCTGCCACAGGTTCCATTCAGGATCAGAGTCACAGATCTCAATGTGTTGTACGAGTTGGCTAAGCAACCGTTCTCTGGCGCACTCATGAAGACCCCTCGACCGAAAAAGTTCACTCCCCAAAGTTTGAAACTTATGACGATACCACCGATCTGTCAGACCATCTACAACATTTCCACCATATGATGGCACTGAAAGAATGCATGGAGTCAATTTTGTGCTGAACCTTTCCGACTAGCCTCACATCTACAACGACGAGTTGGTTCAACAGTTTTCCACCCAGGTTGATAGACTAATTCCAGTCACTAGCCACGACCTTCATCACAAGGTTCATTGGCAGCCAACGGATCAGAAATTATCCACACTATTTGCTTCATATCAAACAAAAGCCCGAAGAAAATATCAAGGAGTATGTTACTCGTTTTACAGACGAGTTAACAATTATTGACGGATGTAGTGACGTCACGACCATAACTACTTTCACCCCCAGAATAAAAATGGTCATTTTACAACTTTTTGAATCTGGACCCTCCAAGGAACATGATGACCTTATTGAAAACTACTCAAAAATACATCACCCTTGAGAAGATGTTGGCCTCCAAAAAGAAGAAGTCTGAGAAAAGATTCTTCCCAACAAATCGAGAATGAAAAGATGAGGGAAAGAAATATGACAAGCCACGGAAGGAAGGTGGCTAGTCAAAAAGACATCAGACCAATGGCAGGTACAAATACAACAATCAAGAACCCGGAAAGCTGCAATCCAAAAGATCCAAACACGAACAGTCGACGAATGTAGTTATCACAAAATACAAACCGTACACAGCTATGAAAACGAGTCGGGAAATGTCCTGAAGTCCATGGCGAGCTGGGAATATATCAAATGGCCACTCAAGTTGAGGGGAGATTCGATCTGACGAGATAAGAACAAGTATGTACCTTTCGCAAAGACCACGGGCATAACACAAAAGATTGCCAAAACTTGAAGGACGAAATCGAGTACTTGATTTAGAGAGGGCGACTCGATGAATTCATCGGATTGAAAGCAAGTGGTCCAAAGGGAAAGAGAAACGGATGCCACCACGGGGATCAAATGAACAGTCAAGATAACTGATATATGTTTTACACTGTGTACCTGAAGAGAATGAATGATCTAACCGATCGTGAAAGCGATCAATCCGAGATTTATGGATGAGGATCTGATACCCGGACTGGTAGGCCAACACAATTTAAAGAAAAAGAATGGTAAATAGAGATTGTGTGTAGACTAGACGGATCTAAAAAAGGCCTGCCCAAAAGATAGTTTATCACTCCCACGTATCGATCAAATAGAAGACGCCACCTCCGAACACGAGCTTCTAAGCTTCATTGACGCATATTCTGTTTACAACCAGATACAAATGCATCCATCCAACAAGAGAAACATATTTCATAATAGAAAGCGGGACGTACGGTTGCTGAGTAATGTCATTCAAATTAAAGAATACGGGATCCATGTATCAACGTCATGTGAACAAAATGTTCAAAGATCAAATTGGAAAGACCATGGAAGTGTCATGCCAGCCAAGAGCCTACACAGAAACAACCACAACAAATACCTTGAGCAAGCTTTCTTCCAGCTTCAAAAGTACAAAATGAAGCTGAAGCAAAAAAAATGTACGTTATGAGTAGAATCAGGAAAATTCTTCGGGTACAATGTCAATCAAAAAGGAATCGAAGCTGATTCGAAACAGATTCAGATGCTTTTCAACATGTAGTCACATACCAACATCAAAGGCTTATAAAGCCTCAACGGCAAGATAGTGGCCTTGAGCAGATTCATTTTCAGATCATCAGACAAATGTCTTCCCTTCTTCAAAATCTTGAAAGGGAACAAAACGCTCAAGTGGAGTGAAGAATGTGAAAAGGCTTTTCAAAGACTGAAGGCGTACATGGGAAGTACTGAACTGCTATCAAATCCGAACATAAGGGAAACATTGTACTTATATCTATCAGTATTTGAACTATGTGATCAGTTTTGCATTGATACAAGAAGAAAATGGCATGCAAGTCGACTACGTCAGTAAGACATTTGCGAACGCAAAAGTTAATTACCCGTATTTGGAAAAAGTGTCACTCGCTCTGGTCGTGTCTTCAAGAAAGCTACGGCCATAATTTCAAGCCCACCCATCACTGTCATGACCAAATAGTCACTTCTGTCAGTATTGCACAAAAAAGAGCTATCCAAAATCTGGTAAAAAGGGAAATGGAGCTCGATCAGTTCGACATCAGTTATGCTTCTAAGACTGCAATAAAAGCTCAAGCATTGGCAGATTTCATTATCGAGTTCACAGGTGTCAACGAGCATTGATCGAACAATAGTCAAGATGAAGGAAACACCAAATCAACTTCCCATGAGTGGATATTGCACTGCGACAGAGCATCCAATGAGAAGGGGAATGGAGTTGGAATAATTTTGTACAACTCGAAAGATGTTATGTTGCAAAATGCAACAAAATTTAGTTTCAAAGCCTCTAACAACAAAGCCGAGTATAAAATAGTGATAGCCGAATTACAATTAGCCAAACACCTCAAAGTAAAAGAAGTCAAAATTTTCACTGACTCCAAGTTAGTGGTCAACCAGTTGAATGATGAATTCTAACTCAAAGATGCTCGGATGAAAGCCTATCATCAAAAGGCAAACAAGCTGATTGATAGTTTCAAAGCAATAACATTCAACGATGCGCATGAACATAAAATGACAGAGCTAACAGACTGGCCAAAGAGGCATCACTAGTTGAAGAAACCGATAATCCACTCATCACATTGTAGGAGAGCTCAATATTGGAAAATCAAGCGCAAGAAACATGTACAACAGATCAAGAGAACAATTGGATGACTCCAATCCTGACGTACAAACAGAGAGAAACACTTCCAACGGATAAGATGGAGGCTCGTAAACTCCGAAACAAAACAACATGGTACGCCTTGCTTAACGACAGACTCTACAGGAGGTCTACCATGGACCCACTAATAAGATGCCTCTCATCCAGTGATGCCGACTATGTTCTACAAGAAATTCATTTCGGCATATGTGGGAACTATCCAGGAGGTAGGACATTAGCTCACAAAGCATTAAAATTGAAATACTACTGGCCAACAATGCAAAAAGACACATAAGAAATAGTTCAGAACTATGAAAAATGTCAACAACTCGCTCCATACACTCACATGTCAGGCCAAAACCTAATCCTAATGAGCAGTCTATGGCCATTTGTACAATGGGGGAATGGAAATCATAGGACAACTTCCAATGTCTGACAGAAAGAAACTCCTCCTCTAGCAATGGATTACTTCATCAAATGGGTAGAACTAGAACCGTTGGCAAATATTGGAGAAGCTCAGATTGAAAACTATCTTTGGAAGGACATAATATGCAGATTTGGAATCCCAAGAGTAATTGTCACTGACAATGGAAAGCAATTTGAAGGCAAGAAAGTCAAAAGGTTGTGCGAAAACTTAACTATCAAACAACACTTCTCAGCACCTGCCCACCCCCAATCAAACGAACAAGAAGAAGTGACCAATAGAACAATCCTAGAAGTAATAAAAAAAAAAACTCGAAGCATCAAAAGGATTGCGAGTGTTTGAATTTCTAGGCATCCTCTAGGCCTGCATAACAACGAAAAAACTCCGACTGGGAAAAAAAACTGTTTGCCCTGGCATACGGATCTAAAGCAATGGTACCAGTAGAAATTGGCATGGCAACATTCAGAATCGAAGATTTTTTATAGAGGGTAACAACGAAATCTTGATGTGAAACAAGAAAAAGCTTCGATCAAAAAAACATCCTACAAACAAAGAATGACAAGTTACTACAATAAAATAAAAAGTAAAGCCCTATACGTTCAACATCGTCGACTAGGTGCTCAGAAAAGGCAACTCAATACAAAATAATCAAGCGCGGGTAAACTGAATCCAAACTGGGAAGGGCCATACAAAGTGGTGAAAATCAACAGGCCAGGAATGTCGAACACTTGAAGAAGTACTATCAATAAACTTCCAAATTCCAGGAACCCTTCATCTCATGTTCATACAATCTAATCCAGTCAGGACATCAAAGCTAGATTAGGAATTTATTCGTAAAACTCTTGGCCCGACCAAAATGTCGGGCCATAAGACATGCTTAAAAATGAGTCAGGAAAAAATAAGTCAGGCGTGCCCTTTAATTTTTGGTCCGATAAACCATGAAGTGAACTTAATGAGTTTGGATGTATAAGTAAGACTCAACATAAAATCTTCTGGCCCGACTAACATGTCGAATCATGAAGTGTATTTAACAGTCTATACGAATAAGTTAGACTTACTCGAAAGTCTTTTGACCCAACTAACACGTCAAACCATAAAGTACATTAAAAAAGTCTAGACGTATAAGTCAAACTTAATAGAAACATCTCCTGGCCCGACTAGCATGTCAGACCACAAAGAGTGTTTAGTCTGGACATATAAGTCAGAATTACTCAAAACATCTTTTGGCAAGACCAACAAGATGGATCACGAAGTGTATTTAAAAGTTTGGACGAATAAGTCATACTTACTCGAAAGTATTTTGACCCGACTAACATGTCAGACCATGAAGTATATTAAAATGTCTGGATGTATAAGGCGAACTTAATAAAAATCTCCTGGCCCGACTAGCATATCGGACCATGAAGAGTGTTCAGTCTAGACATATACGTCAGACTTACTCAAACAATCTGATGGCCCGACCAACAGGTTGGAGCACGAAGTGTACCTAAAGAAGTCAGGACGTTTAAGTCAGAATTAGTCGTAAATCCTCAAATACGATGACGGAGTACATCTAACAAGTTAGAATTCCATCAAAAGTTTCAGAAGCAAGCTCAAAAGCAGAAATTCAACCAAGTCTAAACTACTAAGTTAGACAAAGATATATACAAAATATGAATGATGAAGTTAGGCTACATTTATTATCTATGACTGGACAACAAAGTTATTCCATACATTAGTCAGGCTACGCCTACGATAATTTCCAAATAAACAATATATACGCTGATGTAGTCATTTTCTGCTCCCTGCTTTGACCTTAACCTGCACAAGGAATGCATGTGAGCCACGGACCACCGTTGTGGTGGCCAATGGCACTCTGATGCTAAAGTCAGACAAGGATCTGAGGAAGGTGGAATGCTATAAATAGAGAATTTGTAGCGTACCTTGGCTTACCAACCTCATGTCATTTTTATAGTGTTGGAGTCCTAATTCGACCAGGCCATTGATGACGTAGTTTAGGGATCCTTCTCTAATTAGGAGTCGTGCTGTGAAGGGAAGTTTCCCTGTTAACCTTGTGATCCTAGATACGCGAGATATAGTTCCCGTTCCAAGAGTGGTCTATAGGTAGAAGTCTTCATATGTGAAATATACTCTGAAATCTACTTCCTAATGTGAAGCAAAGAGTTGTTGTAATTTCCTGTCAGTAGTTGATCATTGAGATACTTGCCTTTAGTAGGGCTTATGGGTATTGAGGATAGTTGTGAGACACGTGGGCTTAGTAGGCTGTAAATGTTTGAGTCCATCTTGTAGACTACATTGGGCAGGCTTAGAACCGCTTGGGCTAGATCAGTGTTGGACTGACGCTAGGGCCTATCATTCCTCGAGATCATCATGACACATGTACGGTGCCAAATTAGGATCATTTTGATGTATCATCAGCTACTCCCCTCGAGTTAGTGGGCCATCACATTAGTTCGCTAAGTCACCTCTTGAAAAAATACGCTGCTCATGATGATTCAGTCTGAATCGTTGCTTGAGCCACGCGCTTTATTAATTGAATGCGCATTGGTTCGGTGGAGAAAAAATGAGAATCCCATTCCTATTTAGATTATCCTTTGTGCGCACTCTAACTCTTCTATTTTCTTGCTATGTTTATTTTCTAATTGAAAAATGTTCATCTTCTTCATGGCTCAACAAAACCTTCTTGATGACGCAATTTGGCCAAAGGCCTTGAGTTTTTCGAAGATAGGTTGCTTTCTGAATCTGGCCTTGCTGAAATCAACACGAAGTTTGGGGTCCTTGAGGACTTGCCATGATATGCTCTAAAGGATGATCAGACGCCAAGGTTGCCGCCAGCGGGGTCCATCTACTTGCACCATGGGATGCTCCAAACTGGAGTCTGTTTTCCTATTCTGGATGTGATTTGGGACTACTTGGACTTCCTTGGAATTCCTTCAACCCAGTTGGTGCCTAATGGGTACATGACCGTTCTTCTCATTTTTGATTAGGGCGAAGGAGGCTGGCGTCCGCGTGACTCTATGGGTGATTCAGTTGTTGATTTCTCCTTGGTTGAACGATCACACTGTCTTTAAAAATGATGTTGTCGACTTGCTTGAGAATTTGTCTGCTGACTTCAAAGTCCTAGCAGAAGTATTGCTTCTTGGCTCATTCGTCTGGTCGAACAAGAGTTCAAGCCACTTCGTAAGTATAGTTTTTTCTTCCAATTTGTTGCGCTTGGTTGTATGCTAATCGTTGCTCATGTTTCCTTGCAAAACGATTTTCCACTACTCCTCTTACCCTAGAGGAGCAAAGCACTATATAGACATTCCGCGACTTGCCAATGAAGAATGTGGTGAACGTCATATGTGTCACCAAATTTATTCGCAGTAGGCTGTGGGACAATTGGCATGAGTTCCTTACTCTTTACCGATCATTGCGAGTTAAGTCTGAAGATAGGGCCCCTTCTAAAAAGAGGAAATTCACTGGAGCTAAGACTCATGTTTTTTCTAACACGGAAGGGTCGCCTGAGACACCCGCCTCCTTTGTGAATTCAAAAAAATCTCGCGTTAGAACTGGGTTGTCTTCAAAACCATCCACTCCAGTAAGTGAAGAGTGTGAGTTTGATCAGCCCAGTAGGGCAGAGGCCGATGTATCTAGCTGGGAGAAGGACCACCTGCAATTAGCAGGGTTGAAGATATATTGAATCATAGTGCTGCGCAGGCGGAAGCTTTGAGTGAGAAGTTTATGCTAGCTGCAATGGAGGCTTTTGCTGGTGCCGATCCGCACGAGATCATTCCGATAGAAGGTTTATGTGAGGATTCGCTTGAGGTTTTGAAATTTGATCGTCAGATTGCTAGGCTGTCCAATAGTGGTTATGGTGACACGGCCAAGTTTCTCATAGTCCGCATTGTTCCCTATCTCGCTCCAGGCCATATCTCAAGGTGTTGGAGGGTTTGTTGGACAACTCACTTCCTTCTCTTCGTCCGGATCCTCCTAAGCCATCTCGCACTAGGGGTCGGCTGTTGGTGACAAAGGAAATGTTGCGGAGGAAGGCTTGGGAGCAGTGGTGACTACAAAGGGTGGTGCTGGCGTAATCCCCCATCCCTGATAGCTTTATCCGGATGCGCGGATAAGTCTGTTTGCTCTGGACTTAGTAAAGATGAGCACGTAGGTCTGGCACCAGGAGGTTGATGTAAATTTTGCTTCAAATAAGCATATAAACAGGTGTCATAGCTGGCTGATGGATCACGCTCCAAAACCTTAAGAGGAATGTCGTATGGAGAAGGGTTTAAAATACCTTGTGCTGAGAGTGTCTCACTTGATCCAGGTGGCCGTTGCTGGGATGGAAGTCAAGGCAGCTCGTGGGAGGGTGTATACTATGGAATGTGTCTTCTCGAACATGCATAGGCTGTATTCTGACGCATTTTCAAAATTGAGATGCTGAGGAAATAGGCTGAGGAGAAGAGGCTGTAACAATTAGCCATTGCTGCTGAGGCTCAGAGGGTTTGTCTGGGAGCCCTTGAGTCTTATTTAGCAGAAGCGGTGTCCGCGAGAGACAAATTCCAACAGGAGTTGGATCTGACCTGCCATGATCTGGAGGTTGCGCAGGAAGCTGCGACTGAGGTGCATTTTGCGGTCCCTTGCTGAGAAGAATGACTTGAAGGAGGCTGATTGGGCTATTCAGAAGCAGCAATTGGAGTCCAATGTGGAGTTCAATGCTCGGGAGGCGAGGAAGGCCGAATACCAGCTTGAATTGGAAAAACATGTCAGTGCTGTAAAGAGCAGTTTGACCACGGAGCAATCTCAGGTTGATGCACTGACAGGAAAGTTGGAGCTGTTGGAGAGTGAACTTGCTGACGCGCGAGGAAGAGTTTTTCCAGGAGCAAGACAAGTGCGAATTCCGCTGGGTTGTACATGGTTAATTGGAGTTGTTGGCGCTAATAAAGGAAAAACACCTGGAATGGGACCTTGAGCGTTATAAGAAGATGTTGTATATAGACTTGTCAATGGAATGGGAGGTTCGGATCCTGATGCTCAGGCTGTAACGCGTACGGATGCAACTCTTGCTCCCTCATCCGTTAAGCTTAGCTTTTCTATTTTTGTACCTTTTCTTGATAAGGAGTGAACTTTGTACACTTGAACCTTTTTTGTTTTAACGGTTTAATGAAAACATGTTTATCTTGAGTACGATATGTATCCGTTTTGTGCTCGTTATCCCTATTGTGTGTTTTTCGTTTCGCCTCAACGTTTTACTTTGGCATAGGCTGGTTGGATCAATAGAAGTCAAGTGGTTTGTCTACTATTGAAAATTTGACCGTTTTGCATTGCAAGTGCCTCGGAGCCATTGTTGCTTAGTCACATCCGGTAATGGGCGTTTCGTGAATTGTTCAGAAGCGGGCTATGCTACCCAGCTTTGGCACATTCTTAAGGTAAGCCGATGGGGGATTTGATTTTTCAATTTGAATGTCGGACGCGTTTGCTGGCATGAGCGAACAGTAATAGTCGAGCACATGCATTGGCTCTAACCTAGAACGCCTATCCAAAGTTAGGTTTCATAATCTCGAACTAGCATTCCATGTAGCACTCGTCGCGTGTCAGCTGGACGATTTATGGGTCAACGTGAGCGATTTTGCTGGTGATGGAATGTCAGCTTGTGTGAGCATGGAGACACTGCTTGAGTTGTGATTTTGTTTTTTCGAATGAGAGCAACAATCGAATGGCGAGCCGTCTAAATCTCCCACCTTATGAACCATCTATGCCCGAGCAAAGTGGACTAAAAGTTTGGGGCACAAGGATTGGTGATCATGGTTAGTTGAAGAGTGATGATCTCGTGGCTAGGTGTTGTCATCAGTTTCGGGATTGACTAGTCTCCCACCTTTCAAACCATTTACACCCGTATGTAGCGGGCTACAAGTTTGAGATGAAGGGGTTCGACAACCATGATGAAGAGTAGTGGTCTCATGGCAAGCCATCAAAATTAGTTCGAGACTGACTAAGCTTCCACCTTCTAAACAATCTACGCCCATGCAGTGGGGGCTACAAGTTCAGGGTTGGTAATTTAGCGACCATGGTCTGTAGAAGAGCAGTAGTCCAGTGGCGAGACGTCGGAATCAGTTCAGGACTGACTAGGCCCCCACCTTGCAAGCCATCTACACCCGCACAGTGGGGGCTACAAGTCCACGGGTTGTAATTCGACGACCATAGTCTGTAAAAGAGTAGTGGTCCCGTGATGAGCCGTCGAAATAGAATCGGGACTAACTAGGCTCCCACCTTACAGACCATCTACACCCACGTAGTGGAGGCTACAAATCTTGGCTTTGATCAGAAGTTCTCGGTCGTCACTAGCTAGGCTTACCTGATCGGGTTTGGCAACCATTGTCCGCAAAGGAGTCAACAGTCCCTAGGGAATCATTGTCATCAGGTATGATAAAGCTTATTTGACTCCCACTTCCTAAACCATCAACGTCCATACTAGGCGGACTTGGTGTTAGGGTGAACCAGAAGTCGTCGTCAGCCAAAGCTGCCTAAGCTTGCATGATCAGGTAGGGGCTCCGCCATCTGCGAGCATGCGAGCTTATATCAATGAGTGGGGTGCGTTGTGCAGATAAGTTATGAAGATATAAGAGTACCTTGAATCACCTAGTGATATGCAGGTGTGACCCATGTGTCAGGAATGACTGAGGTGTCTAATGCTTGTGTTAGGCACATGGTAGAATATTGTTTGAATAGTAGGTCAAGCCCATGGTCCTGTAGAGTCAGAGCTAGGATTTCTCGTACGCAATATGCTACGTGTACGATGTAGATCGCATGGTATCACATGTATGGTGTGGATTGAGAAGCGGTTGAGTATCGATTACTCCCTCTTAATTAATTGGGTTGGATGCAGCCCGATTGATTGGATGAACGTGGACCTGCGCAGTATCCTTGGGATTCGTCGTCTCCTAATTTCCCATACGGTATTCAATGCTGATAGTCAATGCTGAAGCGCCCATTTGGTAAGCCATTATGTCTATATAATGATGTTTCTTCGTCGTTGTAGGCACTATTTTCTGCAGAGCGTATCTCCTATAATCTTATTACTTAAAGAAAATGCATTGGGTTTTCCAAAGGCTGAAAGGAGTTCTCCATAGTTGAAGTCTTTGAATGTTTTGACATTTGCACTGATAAGGCAATATGAGAATCGTTGTTATGTGTGGTCACATGTTCTAGGTTAGCACATAATTGTTTCGTTGAGATCTCATGTTGCGGTTGCGGAGAAAAAGTACAGACTCCCTCCCAATGGATGAGCATGTCGTTTATGCGCTTGTGCTTCGGTGTTACCTTGTGTCGCTACACCCGCATGTGTGCGGTTCCTGCAGCTAGCTTACGGTTGATCGAAGTGTTAGCAGATGTGTCGATGCTTTTGGGATGGTATCTCTGTATGGGAAAAATGTCCTCGCTTGACATCACTGTGAAACCTTGACTGCTACGTTGCTTGTGGCGATATTCATCTGCCCCCTTCTACCTCATTCGGGGGGATTGAAAATTGTTTGAGGAAGTCTGCAACTCGTTGCAAGGTCTGTGTTGTCGTTGTCAGATCACTTTCTAGGAAAGATTTGGCGGAGCAATTGGCTGCGCTGTATCTCAGCCCCTTTTCGCACATTTGTCCTTGATATTTGGACATGTTTATTGGAGGAGTCATGTAACGATCCGATCCACAGAATACTATATTGTCCACTTTGGGCCCAAGGCTCGCACAACTTTAAAATGCATAGTACTTTGTAGATCCAACCTCGTACATATATAATACATCACCCTCCCTTACCCAGATGATGTGGAACTATGATATACCTTTTGTAGCTTTCCAACCCTCTTGGGATCCATGGGCTCTTGAGCTTCTCCCTTACCCTCCCCCTCATGTCCGCCCTCATAAGGGTATCACAGTCCACCCCTTTGGGAGCTCAACGTCCATGTTAACACACTTTTGGCTAGGTCAAGCTCTGATACCATTCTGTCACGACCCGATCCACAGAGTACTATATTGTTCGTTTTGGGCCCAAGGACCGCACCGCTTTAAAACGTGTAGTACTTTGTAGATCAAACCTCGTACATATATAGTACATCACCCTCCCTTACCCAGGCGATGTGAGACTATGATCTCCCATTTGTAGCTTGCCAACCCTCTTGGGATCCATGGGCTCTTGGGCTTCTCCCTCACACTTTCCCTCAATTTCGCCCACACAAGGGTATCACAAGTCATTTAGCAAAGTTTAGTTAGGGTACCTTTGATCTTTTTTGGCATCAGATTGTTTAAACGAGTCTTTACTTTATGTCACATTAGATTCAGATGCTCGTAGTATGTAGCATTTTGTATCCGCCTCATGACGCCCGTTATTACATCTTTCCAGTAATCAATAGAGTGTGTTTCCGTAATTCTTTCTTTATTTCTCAAATGATTGTAAATCACATAAGTTTTTAAGAAGTAAAACTCTACATTGACTATGGAAAGAAAAATGAACAACTAAAATAGACTAACTGTTGGTGGAGAGAAGTTGACCCGACCCTAAAATGCTCGAATGGCCCTTGTTGGATAGTTGATACGTTAAGTGAACTACCAAGCTTCGCTGATGTCACTGAGGCTACTGAAGAGTAAACCTTGCGTGGGTAGAATGCCGGGGTTATAGTCTCGTCTGCATTGACCTCTCCGTTCTGTTGGGTTGAAAAAACAGATTGCTCATGTACCATCTGATTGTCCCCTTTCTCCGAAACGAGCCACCGCTGTTGGGTTCTCACGCAAGTGGAGTGATGCACTTGGAGTCACTAGGTACGGTTCTAGTTCAGGTTGCACCATGGGATCCTGTTGGATCTGGGAACATTCTATTTGCTTCAGTGCAATATAATGGCAGCCACGTGCCGTAGGTTGGTCCTATGTATCGTTCCTGCAGAGTGATTAGCAATGTACTTAACGTACTGGTGAAGGGTGGAGATAACTACTTCCATATGGGGAGCCATGGTCTTCCCAAGATAAGGTTGTAGGTAGACAACGCGTTTACTACCATGAAGTCCATAAATAGGACCTTTCTGAGTTGTGGCTCTCCTGCCACTATTGCTAACCTTATCTTCCCGATCGGAAAACATTTTTCACCATTGAATCCGATCAGCGGGTAATCTGAGAATGAAAGGTTCTCCTCCTAGAGGTCCATACCACAAAATGCGTTACAGATTAGGACGTTGAGCGAACTCCCTGTATCAACCAGGATTCTCGTTACCTCCCACCTCGCAATGGGGATCGAGATAACTAGAGCGTTAATGTGCGACGCTCGAACTCCTTCGAGGTTTGTGTCTGTAAAGGTTAAGGTGAGAATGGGGTTTTGCACCCTTGAGTAGCACATGCATTTGTCCTCATCTGCTGGTTGTGTCTGCATCTCCAGTAGAGTTCGCTTGCGAGACCTGTTTTACTGGTCTTCATACGATCCAGCTCTATGAAGGACATATGCCCGGTGTCTCTTTCATTATTTCCTTGAATGACTCCCCCGGTCCTTGGATCCTTCTTGTCACTTCTCAGAGCTCGGAAATTCCTTTAGCTTGCTTATGCAGATCTAGTACTCAATCTCGTACCTTAGACTCTTGCAGTCGTTGGTATCATGACCACCTTCCTTGTGGTATGACCAGTACTTGTTGTTGTCATGCTTGGAGGGGTCTTCACACTATTTTGGGGGCTACTTCAGATCTTTCCAATTTTTCAAGGAATTCAAGACATCCAATAGGCTGAAATTGAGGGCGATCACGGCTCTGGATCCAATGTAGTTGGTTGCTTTCTGTGGCTTTGCCCGACCAGGGTCTGACCTGTTGTCATTGCGCTTTCGCTTGTTCCTTTCTTCATCCTCACACATCTTTCCCTCCTTCCTATCTTTAGGAGCACAGGGCTTCTTCTCACCTTTTGTTTCCCTCTTCATGGTTCTTAACTTTTCTAAGGTGATGTACTTCTGGGCACTTTTGAGAAGCTCCATCATATCCAAAAGAGGTTCCAAGGTGAGACATTCATAAAGCTTTCCCTCCTTCAGGCCCACAGTAAAAGTTGTCACGGCAGTGTCATCGCTGCAGCCATCGATGAGTGTCAACTCACCATTGAAGCACGTGACATACTCTTTGAGTGTCTCATTGGATATTTGCTTGAGAGAGAGTATGTAATGTGGGCCTTTCTTGGAGGCGTTGACTTCCTATAAAACGTGTCAGGACTCCTTTGATAGCGTTTGAATGAGTCGATGTACTTTGGCGGGAAGATGTGGAACCATGTTAGTGCCGACTTCTTTAGGTTGGTAGGGAAAATTTTGCACATCAACAACTTAAATCCTTCCTTGAGTGCCATTAATGTTGGTAATGGCATAGGTGGTCGAACGGCTCAGTGGTCCCATCATAGAAGTTGAGCTTTGGAGGCGTAAACTTATTTGGAAGAGCCTTGTTCATGATATGGTCCACGAACAGCAGAACAGAGAGATGGTACAACGCGTCTGGGTCGTGCGCCTTTCTGCATAGGGGGTTCTGAGGGTCCTGAGAATCGGTTCCGCGTTAGCTGCACCACCTTCTCTAGTCCAATGGGAACTAGCAGGGGCTTGACTCTCATGTGCTTGCCCTCTATTGTCTTCTGGAGATGGAGGCTTGTGCTCCTCTTGATATCCGTTAGCGAGTGGTGGGTTCTATTGTATGAAAGCCTCTACTGCTTTGGTGATTTTTTGTATCTAAGATGGCAACAAATCTATCATGGGGTCCGTCGTTGTTGTAACTTGTGTGGGGGTGTGAGTCTACTGCCAGTGCGTCAGTGGCACCCCCGAGAGCAGCAACATGGCACTAGTCTGAGCGTTTGACATGTCCCCTTATTCTCCATTGTTGTGTGATCGGGTAATCACCATCTCTTAGTATTCCGGATAGAGATGATGCTAGTGAAAGGTTATGAACTTTGTTGTCCCCACGGACGGTGCAAAACTGATGTAGTCATTTTTCGCTCCCTGCTTTGACCTTGACCTGCAAACCTGCATAAGGAATGCACATGAGTCACGAACCACCGTTGTAGTGGCCGATGGCACTCCGATGCTAAAGTCAGACAGAGATCCGAGGAAGGTGTAATGCTATAAACAGGGAATTCGTAGTGTACCTTAGCTTACTAACCTCATGTATTATTTATAGTTTTGGAGTCCTGGTTCGACCAAGCCATCGATGGTGTAGTTTAGGGAAAAAAAATTTCGTGGAGATTCTTCTCTAATTAGGAGTCGTATTGTGAAGGAAAGTTTCCCTGTTAGCTTTGTTCTCCTAGATACGTGAGTGGTAGTTCATGTTCCGAGAGTGGTCTATAGGTAGAAATCTTCATATGTGACATATACTCTGGAATCTGCTTCCTAGTTGGAAGTAAATAACTTCTGTAATTTCGCATCCGAAGCTGATCCTCGAGATATTTGCCTTTAGCAGGGCTTACGGGTATTGAGGATAGTCGTGAGACACGTGGGCTTCGCTTGCTGTAAGATTTCGAGTTCGTCTGGCAGGCTGCATTGGCGGGCTTAGAACTGCTTGGGCTGGATCAATGTTGGGCTGACGTTGGGGCCTATCATTCTTCAACATCATCATGACACATGTACGGCGCAGACTTGGGACCGTTTTGGTGTATCATCTTTCGCAGAGTCATACAGATCAAAAAAACGATCACAACGCAAAATACAAAAAGAACACAAGTATAAACAAAACAAGATTCTCATTGATTGTCTATTCGGTTACATTCCGATAGGAAGATACACAAATTTGAGAAGAAATAGTATAAGCATCAGGAAGAGGTTGGGCATTAACATCAGTAGAACGGTCAGCAGGAGGAGATGGAGTCATGTCTTTAAAAGGATATGAAGCCTTCTCTTCAACTGCAAGAGCAAACGAGGGCGCGGGATCGGAGGGAGGAGAAGTCGTATGACCTTCGTCAGCCGGATCACTTGGTGGATCCGGAACATATCCCTCATCGTTATCATCTTAAAAAACTTGGTCAGCTAATTCACAATATTTTGATAGATCAAGACCTTCCTCAGATTCAATAAATTCGATGATTTCAATCCGACCCTCCTCTAGTCAGCTGCTTTTACAACCGTCAACCTATCCGTAACGGCCAATAGTTCCTTTCTAGTCCACACAACCTCTCCTTAATTGTAGAAAGCCTGGCAGAAGTTTGTGCTTGAACAAATGCAAGACCAGCAGTTAACTTCGTCACTCGATCCTTCGTGATCTTACGATAATCAATATATTAATTAGCAACATGCATTGCCTCATCCCGACCACCTCTCACTAGACAACTCCTTCTCAACAGCGTCCAACTGTGCACAAAGTCTGTTCATCTCCATCTCCGAGGTTTCAAGTTCAGCAACAAACTTGTCCTGGACAGACTATGCTTCCTTCAATGAAACCTGAGCAACCTCAATTGCCTTTTCCTATTCAGCATGTTTCGCCTTCAACTTATCAAATTCGTGAAAAACATGTGAAAGCTAGCAGCAACATCTGTCCTGTGCAACCTTGTAATCCGACCCCATCATCCCAGCATAAGTAAGATGATTCATCCCCTCCATGAGGTGTTTAAGACCATGATCGAGGTGATCGTTTGGCCGAAGCACTGACATTGGGACTCTCACAACCAAGTGCTTATGCCACAAAACGATTAGATTAAGGGCGTTGTCTTTGATATCTATCAAAGAGAACCAACTAAACTTCTCCAAGTTGATATGAATCTCCCAGGGTCAAGTTCCTTCCAACCGATCCGTGGATGAATAACAGTAGGATCTGGAAAAATGGAAGCTCCTCCTCTAGTAACCGGGTTGACAGTCAGAATAGTGGTGAAGTACCACTTTCACCATTCTTCTTCAAGGCAGCAGTGGTAGACGTGTGATGAACAAGAGAATAAGCAAGCAACTCCACTACATCAACAATAGTAAGGATTTTGTTAGCAGCCATGAGAAAGGAATTGTGCAAAGTAGAAAATGAAAAGGTGAGAAAAAAACAAACTCTGATAATGGAGATAGCGTAAAGAAAGAAACACAAACCTTTTCCCCCTTTATAGGGTAGGGCAACGAAAATACTACTAATGGGAAGATGTGTGAGATATGATGGTTGCATGAAATCCAAAAAATTGTATCGAAATGAACAGGCGAATGAGACGTCAGAATAACAACCGTATTGACAACTGTTAATGGCATTTAATGTTCTACAGAAAAAACAACGATGAAGTTGAAAATCCAACCGCCGAAGAGTTAATGGCCACGCAAGCATGCCCACTAAATGGGAATAGTTGATGATACATCAAATAAGACTCTAATCACGACCATACACATGGTAAAGATCATCTATCACGAGGAACAAGCACTTCAATCTTGACACAGATAATAGGCCCGACCAAATAAGCCAGAAAAGGCGGGCCCAGTCATTAAAGCCCAAAAGAGCCATTGATAATAGATTGTAATCAAAGGCCTGAATCCAAGCACAACGTATCTCTTCCCTTAGAGAAGAGAGACACTACAAAAGAGACAAGTCATGGCAGAAATCACTTCCCCATGGACATCTCAATGAAGGATCCACAGATTAATTGACTTAAGCATCGGAGTGCCTTCGGCCATCAAAAAGTGGTCTTCAGCAATCTAGCCTTGTTATGCAGGTCAGATCTCTAGGAGAGCGGATTTGAATTAATCATTTGATCGCTTTTAACAATCAATTCTAGAAACAGGGATGTACAAATAGCTCATTTTTTTTTTAAAGATAGACTTTTTTTATCCCTTAAGGCTTGTAATCTAGTGATGACATCTGCCATTGCTCAACCACTGAGCCATCACACCTTTGGCATACAAATAACTCACAAAATGCATTATAGCTACTGAGGTTGCAAAAATGAACCCAACTTTGCTCTAACCCGGACTCCATTGGTTTTCTTCTTCTTCTTCTTCTCCGGGGGATGAGTTGAGAATTCAAGAAAAAGGTGTTTAATTGACATATCAAACTAACTTTAATCCTTTAAAATTATGTTTATTTTCCTTAATAAAAGATAAAACAAACGGTAAATTGGTGCTACCAGCAATTACAACCTTAGGAAACCTTCGTCTTCTTTTGCTTGTATTAGTTTAAAGGGCTTATACGTTTTAGTCAAATGATCAGATTTGTTTCAACATTGATAGTCGACTCTTTACTCCAACCGGTATAAACATTCCTGTCCATTTAATTTGAAATTCATGGCAGTGCCAATCATAACTTATCACCCATAGTTGGCAAAAGTTTGTGATCCCTTTTGAAGAAAAGTACCATGTCTACTGCTCGAATACCTTTCCTACTCAAGTTTGGACAGAATACTCTCATATCCTAAGAACGATTTAATCTCATCCCAGCATATTAGTCCATTATCATTGATTGGGGTTGCCCTAGGTCCCAGTATCTCTAAACCCGAAATACTGAGCTTAATCAAGACGATCCAATGCTAACCCAAATGTTAGATTGCAAAGCCCAACCCCTAATTGAGATTAACCGAGTAGCATTACCTTAATTCCCAAATTGAGTGCAATACAATGCTAAAGAGAAATGCATTATGGCCTTAATTTAATAAAATTTTTCTTACATATTCACATTAAACCAGCAATAAACTATATGTTAAGACTGCTTTTCTTTGCTACTAAGGGCTAATTTCTTCGGTGGGAATGCTTTTGATAAATAAAAGTTCATTTCTTAAAAGAAAACTACAAACGTTACCAATTGGAAGTTGAAAGGTGAAACTACTCAGTTGTACAAATTTAAAACCAACAAGAAAATAAGCAATTTCAGTTCCATATGTAAGGAGTGGACAAGGATAACTCTAGGTAGTAGGTACCCCTAAAAAGGACTGAATTTTAAGGACTGTCTACACTACTTGAAGAATTTCTTGACCTGCAAATCTACTCAATCTCATGACAAATTATCTCCGCACACCTTGTGAGCTTTCTCTTTAAGGCAAAGTTGAAGGACTACCACATCGATACCTCCCCTCAATGTTGTACGATCATTCCTTGAGTCAATCACCACCCCTTCAACTAGTGCATTTGACATAGTCAATTGATTGGTAAGTTTCTTGTGAATAGCTAAGACAACAAAAACTTTGAAATTAATGAATCAGATAACTTACCATCGATCTCAAAAAGAATCTGCCTGATTTCCTGAATGCAGAATTCACAGTGCGAATTTATTTTAACAATGACCATTTTCTCCACACGTCTATGTTACGCGGTTGTTTGTTGAAATTGTAGTGTCCTCCTTGTGGCATTCGTCGAAGAGCTGGACCTTCTTTTTGGTCTTGGACTCGAGTATCTGCAGAAGCTTCAGCTTGTTGAACTTCCCAATCACAATGAACTTTTTTGCAGACATATCCACCTTCACCACATCCACACCTCCCAAAACCAAACCAATCAAAGCATAAAAAATGAATCAGAAACATGCTTGAATGAGGAACAAATTTCAGAATCCAAAATGTCTTGAAGAAAAGATCGATGTATGAACACCTTGGAAGTCCTTGATGATGCGCTGCATTTTCAGCCTACAGCCGAGGCAATGCATCCCAACCTTGTAACCGTTGCCGCACCTAGCATATGCGAGGATTTCATCCTGCACAAAACCCCTTCATTAAACAAAACTGAAACCACAAAATCCAAGTGTATTGTATCTGGATTTTGTGGGCAATTTAATAAATTCCATGGATTCTGAAAATCAAAGTGTATTCAATTTGGATTTTAAAAAGTTCACAAAAGTCTAGGGGTATTCAATCAGGATTTTAAAAAGTCTTTCTGAGATCCACAAAGTCTAGGGGTATTCAATATGGATTTCAGAAAGTTCACAAAAGTTTTAGGGTATTCAAAATATCATTCATATTTATGGATTTAGAAAATCATGGATTCTCATGAACTTTGTTGTGTTAAGTATAAATAACAAAATTCAATAATTTGCCAATCTCTATATCAAAGATTTCAATGATATTTTAAATATTTTTTTGTTCCATCTATGATAACACAAAAAAGGACTACTCCTCTTCCTCCTCTTCTCATTCTCTCTGCCGAAATTCCTACAATCCTAACAAAACTAGAGCTGTGCTGAGCTGACAGAGATGTCTTTAGCTTCTTCACTCCCTTGCTACAAACTCCGTTCTCACACTTCTTCATCCTCTTCTTCCTCCAACTCTTCTTTCATCCCTTCCTCTTCATCTTCTTCTTCATACAAGTTCATCACTATAAGGAGCTCCAATGCCGAAGGACCTCTTTGAAGACCCAGTGCTCCTTCTCTAAGACAACCCCCTTCACCCACTCTCAAGCCTGCTCCTTCCCCTTCTCCTCCATCTCCATCTCCATCCAAGCCAGCTTTAAGTGTGGTGGAGCAGAGTAATTCATTGGTGACTGTTGAATTGCAGAGGAAAATGGCTAAGGAGCTTCAAGATTACTTTCGTCAAAAGAAGCTTGAGGAAGCTAATCAAGGTCCCTTCTTTGGGTTCTTTGAGAAAAATGAGATTTCCAATGGAAGGTAACAATACCCATTTCTCTATTTTCTATGAATTTTACTAATCTTCAGTGTTTGAATAAAAATCTTCAATTTTTCATGTTTTGGGTCTCTAATTTCACCTCACATAATGAACGAAAAATTGATAGTATGAATTGTTGATGACCATCATTAGATTCAACAATAGTTGTGGGAAATTGATAGTAGAGTTTGATAAATCAACATACAAATATTTAAAATATCATTGGAAGGGAACCACATGTAGATGATAGAACGCATAAGTTTGGGATTGAAAGGGCTATTTTTTTTAGCACATGTATTTCTCACTTTTGTTAATTATATGCGGACGTTTTTTTGTTTCATCACTATTTACCAACTTCTTTTTCATCTTGCAAATAATTAGAAATCTGTAAAAGTCGTTCATATAAAGTCCGTGGATTTTCATAAATCTCTAGAAAGTATGTAGCAAAAGTCTATGGATTTAAGAAATCAGCAGAAGTCCGTGGACAACTTAAAGAGTCTGTGGACAATTTAAAGAGTCCGTGGACATTTCAAATTATTTATCAATTCCATAAGAATCCATATACAATACACCCTCATATTTTCTCTAGTGCTTTAGTCAATACTTGTACTCCTAGAAATTTTGTTACCATGACTTAAAAGGAAAAAAAAAAAAAAAAAAAAAAAACAAACGTAGTGAAAGGTAGTCATTACCAGAATCATCTTGTAAAACCAGGAGACCACAATGAACAGATCAATAGATTCACAAATTAACTGAAATCTGGGCAAGAGGGAGAGAAGTATAGCAGTTGAGACTTGTTAAGAGTTTTTGAGTTCAGCATTATGTTCATCACATATTTCCCATGAAAAACTGTCATGAGAATTGATATTCTGACACTACCTTTGACTAATAAAATTTATGATGTGATGGTCCTAGGTTTACTATCTTGTTTGGGTGTACAAGGCAATTCAAATTATGGATCCAACTAATAAAATTTGGCTTGGAAGGCTTACGCTGTTTAGCCCATTAGAAGCCCAACCTTAGGTTGGATGTGCAATCGCTGGAGCCTGGAGCATGGTCGTTGAATCTGTGTGATTTGGGCCAATAGCTACTTGTTAGTTGTTTCATCATTTCTTGATGACCCCAAAACTTTCTCCTTACCCCTATTTTTTCTCTCTCTTCCATGAATTTGAAAAAAAATATGATGTGCATCCTAGGTCACCGTAGTCCATAAGTTTTATTACCTAGATATTTTAATCACTTTGAGCATCTCCAAGGGTAAATGTAAAGAAAATAATTGAAAATTGTGTATTATTGTTCTTCCCCGCCTCTTGCGTCTAACATAGTCATCAAAGACCGGGGGGGGGGGGGGGGGGGGGGGAAGAGTTTTAGTTCATCAAATAAAGTTACTTTGATACCATATAAAGAAAATAATTGAGAATTGTGTATTATTGTTGTTATTATTCATTAACTGAATATAAGCTTATAAGCTAACTTCTAGCTAACATTGTGAAAATATGAAACTTAAAACTTCCTATACAAAATATAGTCTTATTCTAACTTGTCTTATTCTGACTTTACTTCTGTAACTATTCTAACGTTCATATTCTAATTTTCCTATTTTCTACTTTTCTTTTGAGTGCAAGTCATACATATTCTAACAGTAAAAGTTAAATTTGGTATCAATCACATTTCATTTTAACCAAAAGTTCTTCACCACTCCAACCATATTCTTATCTTAACTTTTTCATTATTATATAAATAATTCTTTCCCTAATTTTAGGAATTTTCTATTTCAATTTTAATGATTGGAGAAGAGAGAATAAAAAAAAAAGAGTTTAAAAAAAAATTAGGATTTGGGAAT
Source organism: Berberis thunbergii (assembly GCA_003290165.1). Taxonomy (NCBI): domain Eukaryota; kingdom Viridiplantae; phylum Streptophyta; class Magnoliopsida; order Ranunculales; family Berberidaceae; genus Berberis; species Berberis thunbergii. The sequence continues at coordinate 11,791 of QNQO01003336.1, read as the reverse complement.
GACATAGATCCCCCAAGTATAGAGGGAAATGATAGATCAAGTTAAAATTGAGTCATGTATAGGGTATCCTTGGAGCATGTTTTTTTTCTTACATGATGCCCTCAAGGGTTAAAGTTAAATTGGGGTATCAACCATATCCCATTTTAGGGATTCCTTATTTCTACATCACTCCAACATATCCCATTTTAGGGATTCATTATTTCTTCATCACTCCAACCGTATTCTCCAATTTAACTTTTTCATCATTATTTAAATATATCTTCTACTTTTTATATTAACTTAATTTCAATTATATTATTATATTATTATTTAGATAATTTTTTATTATACTAATTGATGCAGTTGTTTTTCACTCCCTACTTTAACCTTGACATACAAACCTACTGACCTGCACAAGTAACACACTTGAACCACAAACCATCGCTATGGTGGCCGATGGCACTCCGATGCTAAAGTTAAATCGGGATTAGAGGAATGTGTAATGTTGTTGATGATACACCAAAACAATCCCAGCTATATGCCGTACACGTGTCATGATGATCTTGAGAAAATAGCGGACCCAACGACAACCCAATACTGATCCGGCCAAGCGATTCTAAACCTGCTCAATGCAGTCCGCCAAATAGACCCGAATTCTTACAACCTGCTAGGCCCATGTGTCTCACAACTATCCTCAATACCCATAAGCTTTGCTAAAGGTAAGTATCTCGAGGATCAGCTTCAGACGAGCAACTACAACAGTTATTTGCTTCCAACTAGGAAGATGATTCAAAAGTATATGTCACATAAGGAGACTTCTACCTACAAACCACTATCAGAATGAGAACTGTCTCTCGAATATCTAGAAGCACATGGCTAACAACAAAACTTCCCTCCACAAAACAACTTCTAATTACGGAAGGATCCCCACGCAGATTTTTTCCCTAAACTACACCATTGATGGTCTGGTCTAACCAGAATTCATGTACTATAAATAAGACATGAGGTTGGTAACCTAAAGTACATAACAAATTTCATATTTACAACATTACACCTTCCTCAGATCTCTGTCTAACTTTAGCATCGGAGTGTCATCGGCCACCGCAACGGTGGTCTGTGGTTCACATGCGTTCCTTGTGCAGGTCAATAGGTTTGAAAGTCAAAGTCAAAGCAGGGAGCGGAAAATGACTACATCAGTTTGGCGCCGTCTGTAGGGACGACAAAGTTCCTAACCTTTTACTAGCATCGTCTCTCCTCAGTCTACGAAGAGATGGTGACCACCCAATCACGCAACAATGGAGAACAAGAGGACACATCAAATGCTCCTACTGGAACTATACCACCGTTTTCAGCGACGCTGGTGGCACATGGGCCACAGACACACGCCCTCGCGCTAGCCAACGACGACGAACCCTAGGATGGATTTGTTGTCATCTCAGATGCAACAAATCTCAAAGCCGTGGAGGCTTTCATACAGCAAAACCCTCCACCGCCAATGGAAATTAGGAGCAACACAGATTTCCATCTCCGGAAGACAACAAAGGGCAAGCACAAGAGAGTCAAGCTCCTGCTAGTTCACGTTGGACTAGAAGAGGCTGCGCAGCTAATGCGTAGCCAACTCTCCGGACAGAAAGACGCGACCCATAGAACCCCCTCTACAGAAAGACGCACGATCCAGACGTGTTGTACCATCTTTTTGTTCCATCGTTTGTAGACCATATGTTGATTGAAACCCTTCCAAAGAAGTTCACGCCTCTAAAACTCGATTTATACGACGGGACCACCGTCTTGTTCAACCACCTATGCCATTACCAGTACATAATGGCACTCAAAGAAGAATCCAAGTTAGTCATGTGAAGAACCATCCCCACCAACCTAAGAAAATCGGCACTAACATGGTTCCACACCCTACTGTCAAAGTTGATCGATTCATTCAAGGCACTAGCTAAGGAGTTCCTGACACGTATTGTAGGAAGTCAGCGCCTCAGAAAAGGCCCACACTACATACTCTCTCTCAAACAAAGATCTAATGAGACACTTAGAGAGTATGTCTCGCGCTTTAATGACAAGCTGGCACTCATCGACGGCTGCAACGATGACACATACGTTACAAATTTTACTGCGAGCCTGAAAGAAGGAAAGCTTTATGAAAGTCTCACCCTGGAACCTCCTTTGGATATGACAAAGCTCCTCAAATCACCCAGAGGTACATCACCTTAGAGGAGTTGAGAACTGTGACAAGGGAAACAGAAGGAGATAAGCGACCATCCATTCCTAAATACAGAAATGAGAGAATGAAGCGTGAAGATGAAGAAAGAGGCAAGTGAAAACTCAATGACAACAGGTTAGACCTTGGCCGAGCCAGGCTAGGACAGAAAAAACATCCAATTATGTTGGATCCAGAGTCGTAACCCCCTCAATTCTAACCTGTTGAATGTGCTGAATTCCCTGAAAAACAGGAAAGATTTGAAGTGGCCCCCAAAATAGCGCGGAGACCCCTCCAAGCGCGACAACAACAAGTACTTCTCGAATCACAAGGAGGATGGTCATGATACCAACAAATGCAAGAGTTTAAGGCATGGGATTGAATATTGGATCCTCAAGGGCAAGCTAAAAGAATTCCTGAGCTCTAAGAAGCCAGAACGATCCAAGGACCAAGGGGAGTCAGTTAAGGAAATAGATAATGAGACTCTGGGCATAATCTATGTCATTCATGAAGTCGGAACGGATGAAAACCAATCAAACAGGTCCTGCAAGTGGACTCAACTGGAGATGCGGACACCACCCGCAGAAGAGGTGATATTCACATAATTATTACATAATATATCTCTTAATTTATACATGTTAGTGTTTTGATTATTATATTTTATAGTAATTATTTCGTTTTCATGTCTTTGCAGGAATTTGAGCTTAAACGATGAATCCATATTAAAGCAGTCACAAACAACAATTAGTCGATTTCAATGGTGGTATAAAACAAGTCACAAACCTAAACCCTACACCTAGCTCATAACCTAAAATCCACAAACCTAAACCCAACACCTAGTTCTTAACCTAAAATCCACAAACCTACACCCAACACCTAGTTCATAACCTAAAACCCACAAACCTAAACCCGAAACCTAATTCATAACCTAAACTCCATCCATAACCTAATCCATAACCTAAACCCAAACCCAATGCCAAGCCCAATCCTACCCTCATTGATGAATATTCCTCTCATCTCATCCCTATTCATCTTGGCTATTTTCTATAAATAGAGGATAATAGGGTGAGAAAGGGGGGAGAAAAAGAGAAGGGAAAAGAAGCAACTTAGAAAAAAAAATCCAATCCTCTTTCTCTCAAATTCACCTCACCCTCTTCCACTCATTCAGCAGTCACCACACCCTCGCCACCACAGTCTCCTCGCCACCACCGAGCACCACCACCAATTCTGCCACCGTCCTCGCGCCACCACCGCGAAACAGGGGCGTGACAACCCTATTTCGCGTCCAACTTTCACTTTGCCACCACCCTCGGCCCCTCTCCCCTGTCGACGCACCATCACCACCTCCGCACGAGCACCGCCACCGAGCGAAAACCACCGCGAAACAGAGCACCGCGGCCCTGTTTCGCGTCGCGACAGAGCACTCGCTGCTCCTCCCTATCGGCCTCTCTTCGTCGCAAGCTCCTTCCTGTCCTCACCTCTTGCGACCACCGTCACCACCACTACCGAGAACCCCCTGCTCCGCCTCGCAAACAGAGCCACCACCGCGAAAACAAGGAACCTCTGTTTCGATTTGATCTTCCTGATTTTCACTTGTTTTTGTTGTTCCTCACCCTCTCTCTCTCTTTTACAGGTTCTGGGACGTGATTTGGCGGTCGGGAAGGTCGCGAGGAGCGACGGAAGGCGGCGGAGCAGCCGCTGTAGCGCTGGAGAAGACAACCGGCGCGGGTTACTGTAGCGCACTGTAGCAGGGCGGGAAAATCAATTTTAATTGATTTTGGCTATTTGCACCCCCGCTCTCTGCAAGAGCCACCACAGAGTGTTTTGGAACAATTTCCTCGAGATTCGTGTCGGACCACCTGCTGATCTACTGAGTGCCACCACATCGACTTTGTGACGAACTAAATGGGTTGTATAAATTATTTTGATTCATTTTACTGAATTGTGTACTTAATTATTAATTACAATTTATGTCTGAATTTTTGATAAATTGCTTTCACCTTGCATGTTCGAAAAATTAAACTTGATATGTTTGGTAGTTAGAATTACCCTTTATCAATATTCAAAGCATGTGCTAACAATATTAAGCTTAAACTTTGATTAAGTATGCCCTAAAAAGACACTTAATACTTTGTAAGAGCGTATTTGCTTGAAATAATTTGTTAATGTTTGATAGAAACATGGTATAAGTTTAATTTGATTTTAACGATCACATATTCGGTGTAAGCAAGGGATTCTCATCCCTAACGCTTCTCGTTTTTAAATTCAGTAATTTAGATTTCAATAATTTTACTAACTCATTGGTGAGTCTAAGCCACAAAAACCCATTTCATCTATCTCTTATTTTATTTTTCTTATTTTTAATTTATTTTTAGTTTAGTTTTAAAAATGTTGTAACCCCATTTTCCATTTAAATTAGTTTAATTAAATTCTAAAATTCAATTGCATCCACTTTCTTCGTGGGATCGACCCGTACTTGCCGTTGTCTACGAGTTAGGCACCGTGCACTTGCGGTTATTACAAGTGGGTTAAATTAACCTGTTAATTTAGGTTAGTTAAAACTCGCATCAAGAGGACATACGCGTTTTCTACTCGAGGGTGCAAAGCCCCATTCCCATCTTAACCTTTATAACAGACACCTCGAAGAAGTTTGAGCATCGCACAATGACGCCCCAGTCATCTCGGTCTCCATTGCAAAGTGAGAGGTAAAAAGATCCCTAATCGGAGTCAGCGGAGAAAAATGTTTCCTGATCTGAAAGATAAGGTTTGTAGTAGTGGCAGGAGAACCACAACTCAGAAAGATCTTGTTTCTGGACTTCATGGTAATAGACGTGATGTCTACCTACAACCTTATCTTGGAAAGACCATGGCTCTACCAGATGGAGGTAGTAGTCTCCACCCTTCATCAGTGCATTAAGTACACTACTAACTGCTCTGAAGGAACAATACGTGGAGACCAGCCTATGGCACGAGGCTACCATTATGCCGCATTAAAACAAATAGAATGTTTCCAAGTCCAATCGGATCCTAAAGCGCAACCTGAAACGAAGTTGGATCCTGCAACTATGGACGCACAAATCCACTTGCACGAGATCCCAACAACGATGGTTGGTTTCAGAAATTGGAAACAACCAAGCAGCACAAAAGCAATATGCTCCTTAACCCAGCATAACGGAGAGGTCAATATAGAAGGGAGCAAAACTCCTCGATTGTCTTGACCCCATCCACAATGTACTATATTGTCCTCTTTGGGCCCAAAGCCCGCATGATTTTAAAACGCTTAGTACTTTGTAGATCAGAACTCGTACATATATAGTTTATCACCCTCCTTTACTCAGGCGATGTGGGACTATGATATCCCTTTTGTAGCTTGTCAACTCTCTTGGGATCGATGAGCTCTTGGGATTCTCCCGTACCCTCCCCTTCATGTCTGCCCACACAAGGGTATCACAGTTCACCACCCTCGAGAGCCCAACGCCCTCGTTGGCACACTTTCGGCTAGGTTAGGCTCTGAAACTATTTTGTAACGACTTGATCCACATAGTACTATATTGTCCGCCCAAGGCTCGCATGGCTTTAAAACGCATAATACTTTATAGATCCAAACTCGTACATATATTGTAGATCACCCTCCTTACCCAGGCGATGTGAGACTATGATCTCCCTTTTGTAGCTTGCCAACCATCTTGGGATCATGGGTTATTAGGCTTCTCTCGCACCCTCCACCCTAAGGTCAGCCCACACAAGGGTATCACACTGACATTTTGTCGGCGCAAAGAATAACCCCACACGACGTTTACTCTTTAGTAGCCTTAATGACATCATTGAAGCTCAACAGTCTGTTGGAAGTGTCGATGATCCAACAAGGGCCATGCGAATTCACTTCAGGGTCGGGTCGACTTCTCTCCGCCAACAGTTAGTCTATTTCAGTTGTTAATTCTCTTTTCCATAGTCAATGTAGAGTTTTAGTTATTAGAAACTTATATGGTATGCAATTATTTAAGAAATAAAGAAATAATTATGCAAACACACTCTATTGATTACTGGAAAGATGTAACAATGGGCGCCTTGAGGCAGATACAAAAGATTACATATGACAAACATCTAAATTAGATACAATATAAAGACTCGCTTAAAAAACCTGACTACAAAAGAAGATCCCATGAGAGAAAAGGTCCTGAGAATTCTCCGATGAACGTTATCTGCAAGCAACAACAGGATGAAGGACCGACATGTGCAAGGGTAGTAAGAGTAACGCGTCCGTTCAAAGATTCCTGTAGACACGACCCTCAAATAGGGCCCGCAGTGGTACAAAATCTGCAACCAGGGGCCACGCGATAAGCCACAACTAGATACGGCCAACTCACACGCTCAATCCGGCTACCGGGTGAACTTGGGACAAGTATCAGGTTGATACAAATCGAGTGCACCTTGTCGCTGCAGGGATAAAAGGGGAGTTCAGGAGTCAATGGCCATATCCATCATACTATGTCCAACTCCACCTCATCTCAAGATCCCAAATTCCAGCGCAAGGCGTGACAACGGGGTTAATCTAGAAGTGATGGAGGCGATCGCTTCGGAGTTGGCTGCAGGTGTTATCTATGAGATTAAGCACTCTAGGGCAGTGACAAGGCACCAACACATAAACGCCAGACTCATTCCTCGAAAGTGTGTCCATACTTTTTCTCCATAATAGGAAAAGAAATCATGGAATCTCCATGAAACAACTACGTGCTCACCCAGAACAGGTGACCACGCATAACAGGGATTCTCATCATACCTGATCGGTGCAAATGTCAGAACATTCAAAAACTCTGATGAAGGAAACCTCCCTTCAGCCTTTGGAAAATCCACAACATCCTCTTCAATTGAGAACATTACAGGAGATATGCTCTGCAAAAGATAGTGCCTACAACGATGGAGTAACACCATTATATAGACATAATGGTTCACCAAACGGGCGGCTCAACATTAATTGTCAGCATTGAATAACATATGGAAAACAAGGAGACAACGGTTCCCAAGGATACTGCGCAGGTCCACGTTCGTCCAATCAACGAGGCTGCATCCAACCCCATTAATTAAAGGGGAGTAACCGATACTCAACCGTCTCACAATCCATGTTGTACATGTGCTACCATGCGTTTTATGCTATACACGTAGCATCTCGTATACAAAGAACTCTAGTTCTCACTCTTCGGGCCAATGGGCTCGACCCACTCTTCAAACAATATTCTACCTTGTGCCTAACACGAGTACAAGGAACCCTAGTCATTCCTGATACGTGGATCACAACTACATACCGCTAGAGGATCCAAAGTATTTCTTCATTACTCATCCACACAACGCACTCTACTCGCGGACACAGGCTCACACGATCGCAGTTGGCGGAGCCCCTACTTGACCAGGCAACCTTAGTCAGCTTTAGCTGATGACGACAGCTTCTAGTTCACCCCAACACCTAGTCCGCCTAGTGTAGATATAAATGGTTTAGTAAGTGGGAGTCAAATTTGCACTTTCACGCCTGATGACAACGACTCGCTAGGGACTGTTGCCCATTTTGGACAAAATTCGCTGAACCTGATCAGGTAAGCCTAGCTGGTGATGACTGACAAAGACAACTTCTAATCAAAGCGCTGACTTGTAGCTTCCACTGTGCGGGTGTAGACGGTCTTGAAGGTGGGAGCCTAGTTAGTCCCGAACTAATTTCAATTGTTCGCCACGGGACCAATGCTTTTCTACAAACCATGGTCGCCAAATTACCAACCCTGAACTTGTAGCCCCCATAGTGCAGGCTTAGATGGTTTAGAAGATGGGAGCCTAGTCAGTCCCGAACAGATTCCGACGGCTTGCCACAAAACTATTTCTCTTCTACAGACCATGGCTGCCGAAAACTCCTAAATTTGTAGCTCGATGCGCACGACTGTAGATGATTTGGAAGGTGGGAGCGTAGTCAATCCCAAACGGATTCCGACGGCTTGCCACGAGATTACTGCTCTTCAGCTTGGTCGCCAAACCCCCTCATCTCAAACTTGTAGCCCGCTACGTACGAGTGTTGATGGTTTGAAAGATGGGAGGCTAGTCAGTCCCGAACTGATGTCGACACCTTGCCACGTGATCATTACTCTTCATTAGACCATGCTCGCCGAATCCTCACTCCTCGAACCTATAGTCCACCATGCTTGGACATAGATGGTACGGAATGTGGGAGCCCTAGACGACTCGCCACATGATCCTCCCTCTCTTTTGAAACAACGACCCAAAGATAAATCAAGGCTCAAACATCGACTTAACGCTCACAGCTCAAACATCATCTTCACGCTCACAGCTCAAACAACGTCTTCTCGTTCATGGCTCAATCAACATCTTCACGCTCAAAGCTCAAACAACATCTTCACGCTCACATGGGCTGACATTCTATTACCAGCAAAGGACGCTCATGCTGACCCACAAATCGTCCCGCCAACACGCGAATGAGTGCTACATGGAATGCCAGCCCAATCTTCTGAAATCTGACTTGGAACAAGCGCTCCAATTACAATGCATGTGCTCGACTACCACAGTTCACTCATGCCAGTAACTGCAACCGACAATCGGATAGAAAAAATAAGCCCCAAATCGCTTACCTAGCTAATGGGTCACAGCTAAACAGCATAGCCCCTCCTCAACATTTGCGGAACTACCACTATTGGACGTAACTACGCAACAATGACTCTAAGTCACTCGCAAAAAAAACGATCAAATTCTCAATAGCAGACAGACCACTTCACTTCCTATTGATCCAAGCAGCCTATACCAAAGTAAAACGACAATGCAAAACAAAAAATACACAATAGTGATAACAAGTACAAAACGGATATAAAGCGTATTCAACGTAAATTTGTTTTCATTAAACAATTGAAACAAAAAAGGTGCAAGTGTACGAAGTTCACCCCTTATCAGAAGGGGGTACAGAAACAGAAGAGCTAAGCTTGACAAAGGTGGAAGTAGGAGTTGCGCCCATACACGCTGTAGTCGGAGCATCCTGGTCTGATTCACCTTCCTTGTCTGACAATGCAAAGGCCACTGACAAGTCTACATACGACATCTTCTTATAGCGATCAAGGTTCCATTCCGGATGTTCCTCATTCATCAGCGCCGAATCTACCATGTACAACCTAACAAAATTCGCACTTGCCTTGTTTCTGAAAGAGGTTTTCCACACACCTTCGCGTCAGCAAGTTCACACTCCAGCAGCTCTAGCTTGCCTATCAACACATCAACTTGAGATTGCTCCGTAGTCAAACTGCTCTTCAAAACACTATGCTCATGTTTCTGCTCATGTTCCTCTAGTTCGAGCCAGTCCTCAGCCTTCCTTGCCTTTCGAGCATTGAACTCCACATCGGACTCAATTTATTGTTTCTGAACAGCCCAATCAGCCTCTTTCAAGGCATTCTCCTCCGCAAGGGATCACAGCTCAGAACGCGCCTCTGCCACAACATCCTACGCAACCTTCAGATCACGGCGGACCATGTCCAACTTCTGCTAAAATCTTTCTCTCATGACCCTCGCCTTTGCTAGGTTAGACTCAAGGGCATCTTGACGAACCCCTTGAGCCTCAACATTAACGAATGATCATTCTTGCCTCCTCTCCACGGCCTGCTTCCTCAACAACTCAATCTCATAAAGCGCGTCAGAATACATCATTTGCATGTGCAAGAAGACATGATCCATTGTGTACACCTTCTAACGAGCCGTCTCGACTTTCGTTCCAGCAATGGCCACCTGGCTCAAATGAAACATTCCCAGCATAAGGTACTTTAAACCCTCATCATAATGCCCTTCAAGCGTATCCTCCTCGGATTTTGGATCATGATCCATCAGCTAGCTATGACGTCTGCTTATATACTTCTCCGAAGCATAATCCACATCAACCTCTCGGCGCCAGACCTGAGTGATTATCTTTACTAAGTCCCGTGCAAACAGAATTATTCGCACATCCGAATGAAGCTCTTCCAGATGAAGGATCACGCCAGCACCACCCCTTGTAGTCTTCACTGTTCCTTTGTCACCAGTATTCGACAGATTAAGGATCACGCCTTCTAGTGATCATTTTTAGAGCCATTCTTTTGTCGCTAGTAGCCGACCCCTTAGTGCGAGACGGCTCAGCAGGATCCAGAAGAAGAGGAGCAAGCGAATTGTCCAACAGACCCTCCAACACCTTGAGATGCGGCCTGGAGCAAGATGGGGAACAATGCGAACAATGAGAAACTTGGCTTGAGTCACCATGACCACTACTGATCCGCCCACCAATAGGACGATTGACTTCCAGAACCTCAGGTGGATCCTCACAGGAGCCTTCTCTCGGAACGGTCCCAGGCTGGTCGACATCGGCAGAAACTACCATTGCAACTAGCATCAATTGCTCGCTCAGAGCTTCCTATTGCGCAACACTAAGATTCGATATATCTTCAACCCATGCTAACTGCAGGTGGTTCTTCTCCCAGCCAGATACATCGACCTTCGCCCTGATGTGCCAATAAAACTCATGTTTTTCACTTACTAGAACAGACTGGTTTGAAGACGACCCAGCCCTAACGCGGGACTTCTTTGAGCTCACAAAGGAGGAAAAAGTCTTAGATGGTGCCTCTTTATCAGACAAGGCAGGAGCCTTGGCTCTGGAGGCTTTTCTTTTCCTATAATGGGCCACACCTTCAGTCTTAACTTGTGACGATTGGTAGATAGTAGGGGCCACATGCTGATTGTCCCATATCCTACTACGAATAAAATTGGCAACACATATGACATCCACTACATTCTGTGTTGACAAGTCACGGAATGTTTCCATAGTGTTTTACTCCTCTGGGGTAAGAGGAGTGGTGGGAAACCGTCCTGCAAAAAAATACAAGCAACGATTAGAAAATGGGGTAAGAGGAGTCACGCAGACGCCAACTTCCTTTGCCCTAATCAGAATGAGAAAAATGATTCAGTATCCATTAGGCTCCAACTAGGCCGGAGTAATTCCAAAGAATTCCAAGAAGTCCCAAATCACATCCGAAACGAGAAAACAGACTTCGATTTGGGAGCATCCCATGATGCAAGTAGATGAAACCCGCCGGTGGTAGCATTGGCATCTAGTCATCCTTCAGAGCATGTAATGGCATGTCCTTATGAATCCTTAACTTCGTATGGATTTTAGCAAGGCCCGGTTCAAAAAACAACATGTCTTCGAAAAACTCAAGGCCATTGGCCAGAGTTGTGTCATCAAGAAGGTTTTGTTAAGTCATAAAAAAGATGAACAATCTTTATAATTGGAAGATGAACAGAGCAATATCTCTAAAAACAAGAAAATGGAAGAGTTAGTCTCCGCACAAAGAATGACCTAAATAGGGATAGGATTTTCGCCGAACCGACGCACGTTCAGACTCAATCTTCATGAGCAGTGTATCTTTTCAAGAAATGACTTAGGGAACCGGTTGTGATAGCCCACAAACTCGGGGTGTAGCTGATGATACACCAAAATGGTCCGAGCTATACGTTGTACACGTGTCATGATGATCTTGAGAAAAGAAAAGGCCCCACCGTCAGCCCAACACTGATCCGGCCCAAGCGGTTCTAAACCCGTCC
>QNQO01003335.1:0-48489 GCA_003290165.1 Berberis thunbergii | reverse complement strand
GGTATTTACAAGAAAAAAGTGAAAAGAGAATAAAAAGTGAAAGGGTGTTTATGTAATTCAAAGGAAAATACTATTAAACATTTTTACCTTTTTACCCTAACATAATTAAACTATTTACAATAAAAACCGGTCTTGTATTTATTCATTAATTACACATAAACCCTTAATATAAGTTATTTAAAGACCTTCAATTATTTATAAATTATATAAAATCCATTGCATCTAACTTTTGTACTTCCTATTTTGCCCTCCACATTTTATAATTTTTTCTATGAAACATTGACTAACTATGCCTATGCCCTAACATAATTTATTTGAAGCTTCTTATTTATTTTTAAACTATACAAAGGCCCTTAAAATTATATATATAATAATTTTTTTCTTAATATAGAATTGTTATAATAAAATAAAAGGATACTTAATATCCGCGCATGTAGAGGGCGTTGACACCCATGTCATATTAATGGAAAGAGATAAAAGCTTAACATCATGTTAAGTGGGTCATGTGCAAGCATGTGGTCCATTTTTTCTGAGGATATCCAAACTCGGATTGAAAAGAAGATCAAGTTCCCTCTTTACATTGCCTCAAGATACACCATTCACCATCTCAATAAATTTATGGGTTTGATGTGCATAGTTTAGTCTTTTAGCAAGAGGTATTTAGAACATCAGAAATTCTAAATGTCGAGGAAATGAGCGAGGGAAGTGAGGTGGCAGGGGTGGGAGCCGTTCATCGCACTCGGGATGCATGTGTTGACTATTTGTGCACGCATCCCAAGTGAGATGAGCGGCTCCCACCTCGCCACCTCACTCCCTCGCTCGTTTCCTCGCCCGTTTCCTTGCTGTGTAGAATCACTCTTAGAACATAAATAATGGGTCATGAGGGCTTTCCCCATCCTGTTTGGTGGTTCACTAAATATGATGGATACAAAATACGGAAAAAATATTATAATAATTATATCAATAACAACAAATATAATAATAAAAATAAGGGTGGGTTCTAAAAAACAATGAAGTCACTACAACAAAATTAGTCTTTCACGACCTTCCAAGAATGTTGTCACAGGGCTATGATCCAGTGCAAGCTACATCTATTTGTGCTATTGCTTTTACTATATCCAACAATAAGAAATGCTATTTTTGATCTCTCTATATTATTTAATTTTGATTTCGATTATTAACATTATTTAGTATATAGTTTATCAATTGAATTAATAAATTAATATTACATAATTAAATAATAAATTAGCAATAAATAAATAAATAAATAAAAGGCGGAGGAGACCAAGCACGGTGCCAATTAGAAAATGTTTAGATTGGCAAGTTAATGGAGGGTGTAGACGGAGGGGACGACCGTTGAAAACTTGGATGAAGACGGTGAATGACGATATCATTGAGCTTGGATTAGGTGAGGAAATGTGGGAAGATCGCATTGCTTGGAGAACTAAAATCCATGTAGCCGACCCCAAAAATCTCGGGAATGGGCTTTGATGATGATGATGATGAATAAATAAAAAAAAAATGGATGATTTTCCAAGTAAATAAACTATTCACACAATTGGGAATCTCATGTAGCTATACCCAGAATAATTGCAATTAAAAATGAAACCTTTGGTGATTACACCACCAGTCTACAAAATGGTGTTCCCAAAATCATCTTTTGAGACATATCCTTAACTAACAGAAAATTATGTTGAATACAAATTTTTTCTTGGCAAATATGAGCACCAACTAATTTGTACTGAACATCTAATTTACTATTTGTAGTAAACAGTTGTTGAGTAGTTTTCTCATAATATTGGGAAGGAATGACTCCTACAGCAATACAATTTAAATCAGCACCTGGGTCAAGAGCAAAGGTATTTACTGTGAAATTCTTAATGATAAGAGTCACATTAGTATACCATTTGTGATAGGTGACTGTATTTAATTCATAGAGAAACGTTGGATCATCATCAACTACTGGTTGTTTCTCTGGATTAGAAGAAAAAGGGATATCAGGAACAGAGACTGCATTTTGAACCAGTTGGTTCAATAGCTGTTGAGTAAGCCTAGTTTGACCTTGCTTTAGCTGAGCAATTTCTTTTTTCATGATATTAACTTCAGATCGTAAATCCGGAATAGAGACAGAATTTTGGGAAGGAGTTCGGAATCTATTGATGATATCTTTATGATTGTAAAAAGGGTTCATGTTTTCAGGAACCGGTTTGTGTGTGATTGTATTTTGATATGAGTCAAATACTCAGTTTTGAATTTGGGATCATCAATACGATCAACAAAGTCTAAAAGAATACTTGATTCTTTATTCTTTAAGAGCATATTGATAGTATTTAAAGCATTGCATGTGCAAGATTTAGAACACTGATCCTGATCGGATGCTTCATTGCCAGAAGAATCAGCTTCATAATGCATTTGATAAACCTGGAGGTCATCATCAGATGGGTTAGATTCAGACTCAGAATTTGAGTAAAATTGTAGTGAACATTTGCTTAATGTTTTTATCAGCGTCAAGCTCATGAATTCTTTGGTTGTTCTACAATTTTTTGCATAGTGACCCGGTTTTCCACATTTGAAACAAATGAGTTTTTGAACAATTGGGCCTTTATTGTTTGAAAATGGGTAGTCTTGTGAGTGTCATGCTTAGTGGCTTTTTGTAATAGTTGTTATATTGTTTAATTTGTTTGTGGGCCATAATTCTTTTTAGATTAACAGTATCGGGCCGGATTGGACAAATACTTTTGTTTGGAAGTCTTAGGAAGTGGCTTGCTAAGGACTAAAAACCATTACTGTTGCAAAAGATCCAAGTTCATTAAAACCAGAAATGTTTTGTCGTTTGAGTTGGGCTTTGAGCGGATATCATTGCAAAGCAACTTCATTGATCTTAGCAATTAAGTCACCAAACGTAAGTCGTTCAAAAGTATATCGCCATTAATGGAATTTTCAAAAACAACAACATTTGTTTTTTCTCAAAAATGAGATTGCTTATCGAAGAGTCGATGATCAACTCAAAGACACAGAAGTTCAAACCAAATTATTCATTTCAAAGAGAATTGTCTTTCAGAACTTTGTTCTGATCTTCCCAATGCTTTTGGAATCGCCATCGACATGTGGTTCGTTACGGTATTTGGAATTCTGCCCAAATCAATTATTCAACTGGTAAAAAAAAGAAGTTTTATCAATCGTTTTGTGCATCATGAAATTCAAGATGATTTATTTAATCAAAAGTTTTTATTACGTGTTGATTGCAAATCTGCCAAAGAAATTCTTACCAAAGACGTTTTAAATTTGGTTTCAAAAAAGATTTTCGCCAGATGGCAAGGTCTTTTGTCTTCTTTCGACTTTGATATCGAATATTTAAAAGGAGAGGCTATGACAGTTTGGTCCTTGAGTTTGTATATGAATTTTTTCTAAAGGTGGTAAAGCTGATTCAACAACGATATTGTTTTTCAGATGCCACGGTTTAGAGCATTCTTGACAATATTCATTTGTACAGATAAGTGGATTTATACCATTCTAAAATGGCATATGATCTTTAATATCTTCACAAAATTGATAAAACATTTTTCCTGAACTAGTTCGCTCATCAGAAGTATTTTGAGAATAAAATGTTGCACGTTTGTCAGAATTGTAATCCATAGAAAATTCATTTATTACTTTTTGTTCGTCTAAAACAAATTCAATTGAAAAAGTGTTTAATTGATCAGGATCTGCCATCTCAGAATGAGTGGGAGATTTATCCGAAGGGTGCTCAGAAGGTTGATTGTAAATTGGTTGCGGGATCATGGAATGATATGGATGATTCCGTAAGTTAGCCAGATCAAGATGAGGAAGATCCTCAGGCGTAGGAGTTCTGGGGATTTGAGTAGGAGAAGTCCTGAAAGAAGATTCAGATCTACGTCCTGATTGAAAATCTAGAAGCTGTAATCTAGTTTTTCTTGATCCTGAGAACTGTAATTCAACAGTTCCATCTTCAAGAGTCAGAACCTGGACTAAGCAAACTAGGAGGAGGCCTTTTAGGGGTTGATTGGACCTTCCAAGTTACTGGAAGAGTAACTTGATTTCCAATGAATTGTCTTTGGGACAATCACATTGGTTTTGTCTTTGTTTGCCTGAAACAGGATTAAGTATCCTTTTTCAGACTCCATTCAAAGCTTTAGAAACTCAGTTTGAGTCTTCATAGCTTTATAGGTGATTTTGTAAAGGAGAAGCAAGAGACTCAGATCCTGGTAAACATGTCGAAACCAGAGGTTCTGAATATTGAGGGTCAATGTTTCAAGGATGTTTTGGATCCTTAAGAGGCGCTGAGAAATTGGGGGTAGCAGTCGAAGTAGACTGGACCCATGGCCAAGGTTGATTATGCAATTTCAAGCAGAGAATCATAGAAACTGTTGTGTCTGCAGTCACGAAGAGCCAATCAAGGCACAGGTGTCAAGGCAAGTTCTTGTAAGAGGTTCGATTCCAACTTGAATAAGACCGATATGGATATACTTGTAATCTTGATTTCTGAGAAATTCAATGGTGTTTGTAGAAATCACTTGTTTTGATTCTAAAGAGCCATCAAGAGGCACTGTCTGTTCGACAATGGTCTATCAGATCTTCAGATTTTTGAGAAAAGATTAATTGTGAAACTTGGTAAATTTGTTTGTAAGGAACTTTTGGTATGGACCATTTTTGTAAATTCTGTTCGACTTCTGGAATTCTACATTCCATCCTATTTTGTAAATCTAGGTTGCTTGGTCTAGAGCTAGAAGCTCGGGTAAATTTTGAAATAAAAGACATTTTCAAAATCTTGAGAGGTTGACGGTTGGAACACTGTTCTCGGACCACCCACGACTGGACCACCGATATGGGGCCACCCTAACCTAGCAACTGCGCTCACTTAGCGACTTACACAGGGCTCTACGGCTAACCAACATACCAAAGGGCTGACCGATGTCATCAACGGCTGACCAACAGAACCTAGGACTCACAACACTATTCGCCCAGAGAAGATGAATATGGTTCTGATACCAAATTTCTACCCAGGACTACTAACATGAAGATAGAGCAAAGAACATGTTTACAAAAAAGACAAATAGTAGAAAACATGAGATAATCCTGAAAGAAATTTCCTTTTCCAGAAAGGATTGTTAGCTTCATTCTGATGCATAACTTTCTTTAGGAAAACATTTTTGTAAAATATGAAATGAATAAGAGATTTGCATCTAATGATCATAAGAAGATCACGACATTTGTCCTGAAATTTGGAAGGGTCGCCTATGAAATGCTTCAAAATAGAGAAAATCAATGTACTGACAATGTCAGGAATGTTTTCCCCGTTTTCAGCTTTAATAGGGTTACCATTGTAATCAATTTTAACAACTTGAAAAATACTTTGTTGTTCCATAGGGTTAGGTAATTATCCCACCATCCTTTTAATTGACCGGCGAAGCCAACAATTATTAATCCTGCAATACTATGGTCAGATTTGCCTTCATTGCCGATGAGCTGCAGCCATTATAACCATTTCTTGAGTTAATTCGATAATATTTTCTTCAGTACATCCATCTATATTCCAAGTATAGATTTTGCCTATAGAAAATGAACCGAATGTCTGCAAATGTTTCTCTTCATATTGCATATCAGGATAAGTTGGTATTGGATAATAATTCCTAGTTGTAGGTAATGGATTTGTACTGGCTCGAGATATAGATGCACGCATTGGATTGGCTTCAAGTCTTTGAAGAGTTTGAAGTCGTTCCAATTCAGACATATATCTGGTTCATCATCAGAATAGTCAGAACCAATATGAGTTTGAGTATTAATTTGTCTTTTAGAATTTAAGATCTAATCGAAGACAGGTGAAGTTTGAATACTCAAAGTTGCAAGTCTTCGATTAATCTCTTCCATGATGTGTAGAGGAGAAGAAAGGGCATTTTGTTCAATTGTATAAGGTTGAAAAAACGTAATTGGTTTGTTAAGTTTTTATTTGTAGAACTTTTAACTTCTGGATCAAGAGAAGTAGTCAATTGTTGACCAAGCTCATTAAGCAAAATATTGGTATAATTATTCTGCTCAATAATCTTTGAAATTCCTGAAGAATGAGAAATAGAAGTTGAATTTTTAAAAGGAGAGGCTATGATAGTCTATCCTTGAGTTTGTATATGAATTTCTTCTAAAGGTGGCAAAGCTGATTCAACAACGGTATTGTTTTTCAGATGCCACGGTTTAGAAGCATTCTTGACAACATTGAATTGTGACAGATAAATGGATTCATACCATTCTAAAAATTGCATATGATCTTAATATCTTCACAAAATTGATAAAACATTTTTCCTAAACTAGTTCTGGGTAGAAATTGGTATTAGAGCCATGTTCATCTTCTCCGGGGGGAATAGTGTGTGAGTCCTAGGTTCTGTTGGTCAGCCGTTGATGACGTTGGTCAGCCCTTAGGTATGTTGGTCAGCCGTAGAGCCCTGTGTAAGTCGCTAAGTGAGCGCAGTTGCTAGGGTTAGGTGGTCCCATATCAGTGGTTCAGTCGTAGGTGGTTCGAGAACAGTGTTCCAACCCTCAACCTCTCAAGATTTTGAAAATGTCTTTTATTTCAAAATTTACCCGAGCTTCTAGCTCTAGACAAAGCAACCCAAATTTACAAAATAGGATGGAATGTAGAATCTTAGAAGTCGAACAGAATTTACAAAAATGGTCCATACCAAAAGTTCCTTACAAACAAATTTACCAAGTTTCACAATCAATATTTTCTCAAAAATCTGAAGATCTGATAGACATTGTCAAACAGACAGTTCCTCTTGATGGTTTTTTTAGAATCAAAACAACTGATTTCTACAAACACCATTGAATTTCTCAGAAATCAGGATTACAAGTATATCCATATCAGTTTGATTCAAGTTGGAATCAAACCTCTTACAAGAACTAGCCTTGACACTTGTGCCTTGATCGTTCTTCACGACTGCAGACACAACAGGTTCCATGATTCTCTGCTTGAAATTGCAGAATCAACCCTGGCCATGGGGTCCAGTCTACTTCGACTGCTACCCCCAATTTCTCAGTGTCTCTTAAGGATCCAAACATCCTTGAAACACTGACCCTCAATATTCAAACCTCTGGTTTCGACATGTTACCAGGATCTGAGCCTCTTGCTCTCATTTACAAAATCACCTACAAAGCTATGAAGACTCAACTGAGTCCTAAAGCTTTGATGGAATCTAAAAAAGGATACTCAATCCTGTTTCAAGCAAACAAAGACAAAACTAGTGTGATTGTCCCAAAGACAATTCATTGGAATCAAGTTACTCTTCCAGTAACTTGGCAGGTCCAATAAACCCCTAGAACGCCTCCTCTTAGTTTGCTTATTCAGGTTCTGACTCTTGAAGATGGAACTGTTGAATTACATTTCTCAGAATCAAGAGAAACTAGATTACAACCTCTAGATTTTCAATCAGGACGTAGATCTGAATCTTCTTTCAGGACTGTTCCTACTCAAATCCCCAGAACTCCTATGCCTGAGGATCTTCCTCATCTTGATCTGTCTAACTTAAGGAATCATCCTTATCATCCCCACATCCCGCAACCAATTTACAATCAACCTTCTGAACACCCGTCGGATAAATCTCCCACTCGTTCTGAGATGGCAGATCCCGATCAATTAAACACTCTTTCAATTGAATTTGTTTAAGACAAACAAAAAGTAAGAAATGAATTTTCTATGGATTACAATTCTAACAAACGTGCAACATTTATTCTCAAACTACTTCTGATGAACGAACTAGTTTAGGAAAAATGTTTTATCAATTTTGTGAAGATACCAAAGATCATATGCCATTTTTAGAATGGTATGAATCCATTTATTTGTCACAATTGAATGTTGTCAAGAATGCTTCTAAACCGTGGCATCTGAAAAACAATACCATTGTTGAATCAACTTTACCACCTTTAGAAGAAATTCATATACAAACTCAAGGACAAACTGTCATAGCCTTTCATTTTAAAAATTCAACTTCTATTTCTGATTCTTCAGGAATTTCAAAGATTATTGAGCAGAATAATTATACCAATATTTTGCTTAACAATTGACTTCTTCTCCTGATCCAGAAGTTAAAAGTTCGATCTACAAATAAAAACGTTAACAAACCAATTACGTTTTTTCAACCTTATACAATTGAACAAAATGCCCTTTCTTCTCCTCCACGCATCATGGAAGAGATTAATCGAAGACTTGCAGCTTTGAGTATTCAAACTTCACCTATCTTCGATAAGATCTTAAATTCTCAAAGACAAATTAATACTCTGTCTCATATTGGTTCCGACTATTCTGATGATGAACCAGATATTATGTCTGAATTGGAATGACTTCAAACTCTTCAAAGACCTGAAGCCAATCCAATGCGTGCATCTAGATCTCGAGCCAGTACAAATCCATTACCTACCAACTTATCCTGATATGCAATATGAAGACAAACATTTGCAGACATACGGTTCATTTTCTACAGGCAATATCTATACTTGGAATATAGATGGATGTATTGAAGAAAATATTATCGAATTAACTCAAGAAATGGTTATGATGGCTGCAGCTCATCGCAGTGAAGGCAAATCTGACCATAGTATTGCAGGATTAATAATTTCTGGCTTCGCCAGTCAATTTAAAGGATGGTGAGATAATTACCTAACTCTTATGGAACAACAAAGTATTTTTCAAGCTGTTAAAATTAATTACAATGGTAACCCTATTAAAGCTGAAAATGGGGAAAACATTCCTGACATTGTCAGTACATTGATTTTTTCTATTTTGAAGCATTTCATAAGCGACCCTTCCAAATTTCAGGACAAATCTCGTGATCTTATTATGATCATTAGATGCAAATCTCTTAGTCATTTCTGATTTTACAAGGACGTTTTCCTAAAGAAAGTTTGCATCAGAATGAAGCTAACAATCCTTTCTGGAAAAGGAAATTTCTTTCAGGATTACCTCCTGTTTTCGCAAACATCGTTAGAGATAAGTTGCAATCTGAATACAATGGCGATATTCCTTTTGAACGACTTACGTTTGGAGACTTAATTGCTAAGATCAATGAAGTTGCTTTGCAACTTTGCAATGATATCCGCCTCAAAGCCAAACTCAAACGACAAAACATTTCTGGTTCTAATGAACTTGGATCTTTTTGTCAACAATATGGTTTTGAGCCCTTAGCAAACCACTTCCCTAAGACTTCCAAACAAAAGTATAGGTCCAATCTGGCCCGATACTTTAAGTCTAAAAAGAATTATGGCCCAAAACAAATTAAACAATATAACAACTATTACAAAAAAGCCACTAAGCACGACACTCACAAGACTACCCATTCTCTAAAACATAAAGGCCTAATTGTTCAAAAACCCATTTGTTTCAAATGTGGAAAACCGGGTCACTATGGAAAAAAATTTAGAACAACCCAAAGAGTTCATGAGCTTGACGCCGATGAAAACATTAAGCAAATGTTCACTACAATTTTACTCAATTCTGAGTCTGAATCTAACCCATCTGATGATGACCTCTAGGTCTATCAAATGCGTTATGAATCTGATTTTTCTGACAATGAAGCATCTGATCAGGATCAGTGTACTAAAGCTTGCACATGCAATGCTTTAAACACTATCAATATGCTCTCAAAGAA
The DNA here is from genome assembly GCA_003290165.1 of Berberis thunbergii. Lineage (NCBI taxonomy): Eukaryota > Viridiplantae > Streptophyta > Magnoliopsida > Ranunculales > Berberidaceae > Berberis > Berberis thunbergii. The sequence goes on along the minus strand of QNQO01003335.1, from coordinate 38,836 downwards.
TAAAGAATCAAGTATTCTTTTAGACTTTGTTGATCGTATTGATGATCCCAAACTCAAAACTGAGTATTTGACTCATATCAACAATACAATCACACACAAACCGGTTCCTGAAATCATGAACCCTTTTTACAATCATAAAGATATCATCAATAGATTCCGAACTCCTTCCCAGAATTTTGTCTCTATTCCGGATTTACAATCTGAAGTTAATATCATGAAAAAAGAAATTGCTCAGCTTAAGCAAGGTCAAACATGGCTTATTCAACAGCTGTTGAACCAACAGGTTGAAAATGCAATCTCTGTTCCTGATATCCCTACTTCTTCTAATCTAGAGAAACAACTAGTAGTTGATGATGATCCAACTTTTCTCTATGAATTAAATACAGTCACCTATCACAAATGGTATATTAATGTGACTCTTATCATTAAGAATTTCACAGTAAATACCTTTGCTCTTGTTGACTCCGGTGCTGATTTAAATTGTATTGCTGAAGAAGTCATTCTTTCCCAATATTATGAGAAAACTACTCAACAACTGTTTACTACAAATAGTAAATTAGATGTTCAGTACAAATTAGTTGGTGCTCATATTTGCCAAGAAAAATTTGTATTCAACAGGATTTTTTGTTAGTTAAGGATATGTCTCAAAAGATGATTTTGGGAACACCATTCCTAATTACTTTTTATACCTTTGAAGTAACAAGTGAAGGTATTTCTACCAAAATCCTTGGTAATACGATTATCTTCAAATTCTTATGCAAAACAAAAACTGCTGAAATCAATTCTTTAAAAACTGTCAAATGTTTTCTAAATTTTATTTCTCAAAAACAACAACGTTTCTTTTTTTTTCTAAAAAATGAGATTGCTTATCGAAGAGTCGATGATCAACTCAAAGACACACAAGTTCAAACCAAAATTATTCATTTCAAAGAACAATTGTCTTCAGAACTTTGTTCTGATCTTCCCAATGCTTTTTGGAATCGCCATCGACATGTGGTTCGTTTACCTTATGATCCATATTTCAATGAATCCAAGATTCCCACTAAAGCCCGTCTTATATAAATGAACTCCGAATTAATGGAATTTTGCAAAACTGAAATTCAGGGTTTGCTTTCCAAACAATTAATTCGGCATTCCACATCTCCTTGTAGTTGTGCAGCTTTCTATGTCAGAAAAGTCGCTGAACTCGAACGAGGATCTCCTCATCTTGTCATCAAGTACAAACCTTTGAACAAAGTTTTACAATGGATTAGGTATCCCATACCTAACAGAAGAGACCTTATTAAGAGATTACACTCAGCACGTGTTTTCTCTAAATTCAATCTCAAATTTGGATTTTGGCAAATTTAGATTCATCCCAATGACTGTTACAAGACTGCATTCAATGTTCCTTTCGGACATTATGAATGGAATGTTATGCCTTTCGGCCTCAAGAATGATCCAAGTGAGTTCCAAAATATCACGAAAAATATTTTCACTCCCTTTTCCCATTTTACAATTGTGTATATCGATGATATACTGGTCTTATCCTCCTTGGACGACCACTGGAAACACTTGTATCAATTTTCAAAAATTATCAAAGAAAATGGTGTAGTTCTTTCTCCTACAAAAATTGACATTTTTCAAACAAATGTCAGATTTTTAGGTCACAAAATCCATTTTGGGATGATCACCCCAATTTCTAGAGCCATAGAATTTGCTGATAAATTCCCTGATGAAAATCAAAGACAAAAATCAATTACAAAGATTTATAGGCTCTCTAAACTATGTTGCAGATTTTTACAAAAACTTAGAGTTTTACTTAAGCCCTTGTATGCAAGACTTAGTCTAACCCAAGCCCATGGACTGAAGCCCATTCTCAAATAGTCCGTCAAGTCAGAACCCAAGTCAAGAGTCTTCCTTGTCTAGGGATCTCAAGTCCTGAAGCTTTTAAAATTGTAGAAACAAATGCGTCTAACCAAGGGTATGGGGGTATCCTTAAACAACGTCTTCTTGATTCTATACAAATACAATTGGTCCGATACCATTCTGGTATTTGGAATTCTTCCCAAATCAATTATTCAACTGTAAAAAAAGAAGTTTTATCAATCGTTTTGTGCATCATGAAATTTCAAGATGATTTATTTAATCAAAAGTTTTTATAACGTGTTGATTGCAAATCTGCCAAAGAAATTCTTACCAAAGATATTTTAAATTTGGTTTCAAAACAGATTTTTGCTAGATGGCAAGGTCTTTTGTCTGCTTTCGACTTTGATATTGAATATATAAAAGGAGCAGATAACTCTCTTGCAGATTTCCTGACAAGGGAATTCTTACAAAAATGAGTTCTCAATCCTCTTCGTCCTTCAGACCTGCCTCCTCCAAAACCTCAATCAAAAGCCTAGTATGCTATGAAGCCTTCTGCTTCACAGCCAAAGACCCCTATTTCTTATGCCTTGTCACTTACAAATCCCTATCAGCCTCTTACAAATGCAGAAGAATCAAGTTCTGCAATGACCAGCTTTCCAAAAGCTCAAAATCCTCATCCAAATCCCTATCTTACAAAACCTTGTTTGGATCCGATCACAATGATCGAACCATGTTTTTATTCGCTTACAAAAGATACCCATGCAATCGCAAAGAATCTTTTCAATACAAATGCTCTTTTTGAGGAATCTGACATCCTCAAAACTCAAGAGTTCTATGAGTTCATACTGATCGACACTGATTCAGTTATGATCACTCATCATCGAGATCCTTCTCATCCTGAGAAGATTTCTCATTCCAAATGTCAAATCATGAAGGTTTTATCTGAAGCCGATTGGAAGCAACATCCTTGCTTCCATAAGAAGTTCTCAGTTAATTACCTCCCTGCTTCCTACAATTATCTGGACTATCAGAAAGCTTGGTCTAGAGCTTTTTATGTTTTTTCTCAAAACTGTTCCCATTCGTGGTTCTTTCTTTTCTGTTACAAGTTTTCTCAAAGATCAGTTCCTCTCTGGATCAACACACTTGGTGGAATCATTTTGGTCATTTACAAGACATCTTACCTTCGTTTGTCAATGAAGGATGGAAAGTTTTCAAAAGCAAGTTCAATCCTCCAATCCCGGTACCACAACAGGTACTATCTTTCTGGTTTTTTGTCAAATTCCATCTCTCCTGGATCTGCTGCTGGGATTACACTATCCAAGCACTTCTTGGTCTAAGCCAATCAACTCAGCCTCCCCTCTGGATCTGCCGTCATTACAAAGTCAATTGGTAGTCATCTTTTGATCACACCCATGTTACAAAAGAAGTGGTTACAAGATTCTTTTCAGGAAAAGATCAAGCTCCTGCTCAGCCTCTTGTCAGCCCATTTCAAGTTCCTTCAGAAGCAAAACTTCTTTGACAGTTCATCAAGAAATCCCTTCAAGGAAAACCTACAAAAATGCAATTGATGGAAACCATGTCCAAAATCTGTGCTGAAGACTCAGACGAAGACGAAGCTCCAACAGTTCCTCTCCATGAAGATGATTGTTTTGGCTTTTGGACGCCACATGCATGAATCTGACCCTACAATGACCCTACAAGCATCATTACAAAGTTTCCTTCCACTACAAATCAAGGTCACTTTCGGCCACCAAACAAGCATCATTACAAAAACAATTACGTGAATTCACTATTCACGCACTCAAGTCAAAAGTTGAAGCATCTTCAACTATTTCAACCACTACAATTACTTCAAGACAAAGACATCTCCTTTTCCACCGCTCCATGATTAAAAAGGACGAAACGTCCATCTCTCACCCATTCCACTTAGTCACGAGAAGCTTATCTTCTCAATTATTGTACATCTTAGAAGGCTATAAGAGCCAATTTATTTTCTTTTGTGGTTATCAGTTTTTTTGATCAAGTATCTCCCATGTAACCCTGTAACCTTTCTCTCTACTTGTAAGTTTCTATCTCCCAAGTCTTTCCTCTGTAATTTCTTATTTTCAATTAATACAAGCATGCATTATTGTGTATCTTCTTCTTTTATTAAAACTTTCTAAAGACTATTTGTGTTGAACATCTTGTTATACTACCTGAACCCTAGTATCGGCACCGTTCTCTTGAATATTTTGAAGAAATGTCTTTTGAATTTGTAGTCTTATTTACATTAGTTTATAGTTATTTGGTTATGCTTCTGATTTTGTATATTTTATTCTCTCCTGTTTTCTACTATTTGTCTTTTTTTTTGTAAACCTGTTCTTTGCTCTATCTTCATGTTAGTAGTCCTGGGTAGAAATTGAACAATAAATAAACAAGAAGGGATGATTTTCCAAGTAAATAAACTATTCACACAATTGGGAATCTCATGTAGCTATACCCAGAATAATTGCAATTAAAAATGAAACCTTTGGTGATTACACCACCAGTCTACAATGAAAACAAGTTAAATTCTGCCAATAAAATTAGAAATACATGAACAACAATGACCAAAGTGGCAATTAAACTATTCTATGAAAAATATTGAAACTTTGATCATGAAATCTCCAACAATACTAGTTTAGACGTGAATAATCCTAATAGTACTATAGCTCAGTCTACCCATCTCAGTGCAACCTCCTATTATGGATTAGAATAGCTCCTCCATAATTTGTTAGATTATTAAGCTTTCATTAATCAAAATTTGCTACCCTTCTCAACCTGGCAAAGTAATCAAATTAGAAATGATTAGAAAATCGACATCCATTTACTTAAAACACGCTACTATATGAAAAACGCTTTTAGCTAATTTCGTCCTTTTTTTTTTGCCAAAAGCAGGAAGACTTTCTTGACTTGAAATCCATCCATCAAACATACATACAGGGCTGGGCTAGATTGATTGAAACCAATGAAAAAAATAAAAGAGTGAGGCTAGGAACCAGGTTTCGCAACTATGTTTTGTAATCATGATGATGTGGCAACGTCAGATGAGGTTTTTACAATCTCGAGATACATATAAACTCTTTGGAGATTTCATCATTATCTCGAGATCACGCCATGTCACCCTAGTTGCAAAAGCCTAATTTCCTAGCATTTTTGAAAATAGAAAACAACTTGCCCTGCTATGCTTTCCAAATGATATTTTTAGGAAAATAACTCGATTCCAATAAAATCTTAATGAGAAAAGAAAGCTGGAAATCTTCCATCGAAATCTTCACAACCAAAACATAGCATACATGTTTAAAAACAAATACCATAGCTTAATTCTTTAAAAAAAATAAGGCACGAAGAAAAAATCACACTTCAACTTCAAATGCAAATCTAAACTTACAGGGGGGGGGGGTATTTAATTCGGTATTTTAATGGATTCTGAAATATTTTAAATCTCGTGGATTTTAAAAGGTTTCAAAGCATTTTACAAAATCCACTGGATTTTGATGAATTTTAAATGATTAAATTTTGTAGATTTTATAAAGGTTTGCTATGAAATTCTATGAATTCTTATAAATATGTTATTAGTCATAGGAAACAAGAAAAAAACATCACCTACATTGTTATCCATGCCAACACAAATCATAAAACATCTCTTAAAACATCAATTAAACAGTTGTTTGTATGTTACGAGAATTTTACTTTAAATTAAAAAAAAATCCAAATACATTGAAGATGGTCCAAAAGTAATATAAATAACTATTTTTCTTCAAATTGTTATCCTCGCCAACCGCCACCTCTCCACCTCTCCTCCCTTCTCCTTTTTCTTCAATCACCACCACCACGACGCTACCGCCACATCTTCTTCTTCTTACATAAAAAAACATATAATAGAGATAATAGATGTGAAATTCTTTCAAATGGAAGATGTGCTTGATATCTACTCATCTTCTTCAATCCTCCTTTTTTCATTCGTCTTCTTCTTTAAGAGTAAGTTTCACAGTAGATTGAACTAGAATTCCAATCGAAAGTTAGAATTGAAACAATTTGAAACTTGCACAAGAGAATAAATAGATAAAAAAAACCTTTCTTCATGAGATCGAGATGTAGATCATGAGATGCAGAAGAGGACGTTGGAGTGAAGTTAGGGTTCAATGAAGTATTAAAAAAAAAGGGCGTTGCTGAGATTTAATTGAACATTCAACCCGTGGTCTCTCCCCACTACAACAAAAAATAGAAACCAATAAAAATAATAAAAGAATGTTGATGCGACTTGAACACTTGGCCTGCCTCCAAGCCATCTTAACATTTGTAATCATAAAATCACTAATAGCATTTTCAAATAATTAATGTAATATTGCTATTTAGAAAGAGAGTTGTTACGTGTATCAAACTATTTGGCTTGGTTACACCAGTTCGTGCGAGTGCTCTTTTCTCATACGCCCATACCAATGCATTTTTAAATCCCATAGTTTCGACAGATCACTTAGCCCCATTCATTTTCGGCTCCATGGTTCTTTACTTTGACAGGATACAAATATCTAATTTCGATAGGGTACAAATATTTAAATTTCACGCTTTTAGATACTTTTTCAGACCAATTGCCGATACTGATACGAAGTAGCAGTCAAAATTTTGGATCCATTTTCACGATATTATGGATATATCATCCGAATTCCTCGGAAAAATATGGTGGGCGATTGTATTAACATTTTGAGATGTTCTAACTTACCTTTTTTTAATTAATGGAAACCATTTGGTAGTGGAATTTTCTCTTTAGGGAGCGTTAATAAATAAACCGTTTTCGTGAGTTTGATAATGAGGGCCCCCCTCAGACTTGGATTCCCATGACTAGTAGGAAACTAATCTTATGAATAATTGATTTTTTGTCAGTAAATAGACAATGAAACTGCAAAAATCTACATGATAGGGGAAATGGAATCCATTTCCCATGAAAAATAGCTAATGAAGCATACCCTAAAAGAAAAATGTAAGTGGTTGCAACTATTAAAAAAATGCATTCAAATGCAATAACTCCACATCCAAAAATTTACAATAAGAATCATACAAACAAAGTCCTAAATAACCTAGTTTTATTTTAGGATTAACAAAAATTTATTGGGTATACTAAGCAATTTTTAAAAACTAAATCTAAAAAATACAGTTTGGGGCATTGAACCAAATAGTCAGAAACAAGTAACAACTCCCATCTAGAAATTGTTGTAATAAAGTATTTTTGTTGTAGTGAGTTCATATATATATATATATAATGAATGAACTATAGAAAAATCTTTATTGAAGTTTTTAAAATCATATTTTAATTTTATAAACTCTCCATCTTTCAAATCATTTTTCTATGATTTTATAAACTATAGAAAAATCGTGAGGGCTATAAATCTCATGTTGAAGAAACAATCATCAATTATTATATAAACATAGTTTAAAATAAAAAAGTATATACCAAACTTTATTTTGACCTCTTTTGATTTCCTACTACTACAAATAATATGTTTTTCAAATATTCTATTATGGTTAGGTTGTGGGTGATTTGAGAGTCGATAATGCTAAATGTAAATGTTCGAGATTTTATAAGTTTTATATAAGACTTTTATGATATATTTTCGTAGTTCATTATTTTAATGGCATTCCTATAATCATGTTATATGATTCTAACACGAGTATTGTGCATGTTGGTTCTTGGTATTTTAGAAAGCCAACTTGGATCTATTGCTTCGTAGATGCAAGTGAAAGAAAAAATCCAAACCAAAATAGTTATGCACTATTACAAATTCATCCTTTTACAACCGTTAAAAATCGACCTAGATGTATATTTATGAAGGTTTTCCAGACTAATTGTAATGGTCATAAGGTATAGTGTCATAAATAATTGGGTATCTGACAAAACTTTCTTAGTTAATTTCTTATTTTCGTCAGTTATTCGAAAAATTGTCCTAATAATTCTAGAAATATTAGTATTTGTACACTAGAAGTGTCGTAAATGACTCTAAAACTCTATAAAACCATCACAAAACCTACTATATTTTTTTCCTCATAGACCTAGCCTAGTAGCAATGATATTGGTATAATACCATTAATTAGTGTGAACGAGTTTCAATAAATTTGAATAAATTTGCTCTTGTCATGCTTCGTACCTTAAACCTGTGCTAGCGTGTAACATAATCTCTGTCACTAAACCAAAGAGGCCTTAATGAATGCAAACTTTCACTTAAATATTTTCACCCCTGTTGCAACAATCACATACTTTTGGACAAGAAAATTTTCCAAAACGCCATCTAGTATGCCTCTTCCTCAAGAGTTTAGATATTACACTAAATAAAATTGTTTTTGAATAAAATTAAAAGCTTTTTATATACAGAGATTAAAAGCTAATAATTATTATAAATAATTGAGAAAATATTTTTGTTTTGCTGACTTTATAACTTACTTAAGCTATCAATATTACACAAAATTATCGAATTTGTTTTCACGGATCAATATGGGATATCAAGGCATAGTTGATTTACTTACTAAAAGCTTGACCAAGATTTTAAAAACTAGGTTTAACATTTTTATAAACAAATAAATAAAATAAAATACATTAAAATGTGTTTGAAAAGCATTTATGATGTTTGTCAACAAGAATTATTAACCAAATAAGACACTTGATGTTGTTAAAAACATTATAGTTCTTTTATGACGGTTCATTATTAGCCGTCAATACAAAATTATAATGTTTCTTAAAATGGTTTGTCATTAGATTTGAAAGAAACATATAATGGTGCTAAATGATGAACCATTTAAAAAAAAAAAACATAATAAGTTTGTAATGTTGGCTAATAAGAAACCGTCCTAAAAGAACTATATTATTATTGGGATTATTTTGAGTTTAACACTCATTAGTTCATACATATTAGAGTTTGGCCCTGATTTTGAAAACTAATTGAGTCTAACACTCGTTTTCTGATGGAACCATTAAGTCTCTGTCATTGACCGTTTAAAAATAATTTTTAGACCATGTTACCCTTACCATTTTATACCATTTTGCTTGGTGTAATAGAGCAATTGAGGTAGATCGGGAAGGAGTCGTGACTCAGATTGTGAGCAATTTTTTCGAGTTCATTTATGGCGATTGCGTAGGTGTTGCAATCAAATAGTCTGTTGAGGCAGATGATCACTCGATGCTTCGGGTTTCGAGTCGAGTTTTGTTGTGGACTCAGTGAGGATCACTTTTGAAGAGACTTTAGGGTTGACTTGGCATTAAAACCAAACTTAATATTTAGAAGACTTGATTTTTTGTCCAAAATGGTTAAGACAAAATGGTCCAAAAATTAGTCTTGATCAATCAATGACGTAAACTTAATGGTTTCATAAAAAAAAGTGTTAAACTCAATTAATTTTCAAAATTAGGGCCAAACTCTAGTGGGTATGAACTAATGAGTGTCAAACTAAAAAAAACCCTTATTATTAAGAGTTTGATAATAAGTATCATAAAATCCATTTAAGTAAGTTCTTTGGTAAAAATTGTATAAATATTCTTCAAATGTATTTACTAGAAGCTAGTTCTTAAGACCCTCTTAAAATGCTAAATTTGTAGTAGTGATGGACTAAAGTAAATTTTTGATGCATATATATTAAACAAGAGCGAAAAACTCAACCCTACATTATTGATTTTTTTTCATTTTTTTTTAATTTCGAAGGCTATTTTTATTCACGCACAACAGGCATGTAGGTTTACTAGTATTTACATATTCTAAAACTTGTATCGTGTGTGTTTGTTACTTGGTATTTTAGAGACCCAATTTGTATCAATTGCTTCATACGTGCTAGTGTAAGAAAAATCCAAACCTAAATAATATAGACTAATATATTTGTTGGATGCATATACTTTTAACGAGAAAAATACCTCATCCCTACATTACTAGTTTTTTTTTTCCTTTTTAGTGTCAAAGGTTATTTTGTATTATTCATGTTAATCATTTCTAATATAAAAGTTGTTTTTATTATTTATGAGCAACGAAAACATTCCTGAGTAACTAATTCAAGATTTTTGTTTGTTTAATAACAATATTTGTGCCTCATTGGGAGAAAACTATTTAAATAAAAACATCATTTTTGCACCCCGAATGCCATTTTATCTATACCTAAGAGATTGACAAAAAACTTTATTTGGCACTCTACATGGTGTTTATTCGAGAAACCTAAACATAATACTTCTCAACGAGCGAGTAGCCCTATACCCTTAGTCAAGTTGAAGCTTGCACCCCTCTCATTTTTAAGCAAGCTGAAGATATTTGGAGTGGGAGGTTCAGTATGATGCATATCATGTAACCAAGTTAAAAAATAAAAAGATCACGGTGAAAAAAAAGATTAGTTCAGCAGCTCGTGCTTTGCGCTTCCCTTTATGATTGATTTTGCATGAGTGGCGCCGAGACCCCTCACTTTTATCTAAATTTGACTAGAACTTTGTTATAGTTGTATGTGAAATAAAAAATAAGGTTATTTAATTTGTGCCTCTAGTATTAGGATCAGTCCATAATTTAGACCCAGCTTTATCAAAGAGTTATATATATATATACCCTGTGTCGTTGGCACTCTACATACACTTTCTTTTTTTTGCTGCTAATTATCATGAGTTGAATATGCTCACCACCATCCCCATCATTGCTCTCAATCCATTCATTAAAAAATAAAATCATATTTTAGAATATAAGCATAATTTTTTAGAGTCGATTGAATGTTCATGGTCTTTTTTATTTAGTGTTCCTTAAAATGTTTGTAAGTTGATAATGTTTGTATTGATCATTGGTTCTTGTTGGAAAGATATTGAAAATTGTATTTCAAAGATACCACAAGTTTTTCCCAGTTAACAATAAACAATAAAACACCACTTTGAATAGTAATATAGATTGCTAAATATCATGTCTCAAACACCTATGCCACTATCAATTTTGAAGTGTAAGTCTTTTTATTAATAAAAAGATCATGTCTACATGTTTTATATTTACAAACGTGTCATTATAGGAAATGAATATCAACCTTCACACATTACCCAACTTTCAATCCTAGCCATCTTATATTTTCAGTCCTTAGTTTATCCCAGTCAGCAATGAATAGTAAAACACCACTATCAATTTTAATATATATATTAGGGTATTTTCAGTGTTGTTGACAATCCACACATGAATTTTTTATTGCTAAATACTGTGTACTAAACACCCTGGCCATCATCCCCACTTTCGTCCTCATTCAGTTTTGAAGTGCAATCTTATTCGAAGGTAAATTTATATACTATATACTTTAAGGTTAAATTCAGTCAAAATTTGAATCGGTTGGGGAAAAAAAAAAAAAACTTTGAATTCATCAAAACATAAAGTTGAGGGTTTTATTTAAATATACATTTAGATGCTCGTCTCGTTAATTCTTCATTTTTTTTGTTGGTATATGACCAACCCGTCTCTTTTCATTGTTAAATATTTAAAAATACTAACAACTTAAAATGCATTAGTCATTTTTTAATAAGAAAATTTATATTGGTAAATTTTTAGCGTTAGTATTGATCAATGGTTTTGTTGGAAAGATCTTCAAAAATGCATTCAAACAATACTAAAGTTTAACAAAACTCGACAACCAAGTAAATAGTTATGACAATTTTAATATTGAGAAAAATAAACAAACTTTTCTTCGCATTTACATTCCACCCACTTTTTACACAATTTTTTTCATTTTCTTTATCCTTCTACATATTTGTATTCACAAACATGCAATTAAGAAAAATAAATCCCAACTCTCAACATATTTTTCAAATTTCAATCCTAGCCCTTATTTATCTCCAATCCCTTATAATTGTGAAACACCTAGCTGATTTGTAAGATAACTAGGGTATTCTCCGTGCCTTCGACACTCAACATAAATTTTAGCCAAACACCCTCCCCTCCCTCTCTATCTGATCCGTTAGATTTTTATATTTTCAATGTGTCTTAATATCGAAAATATTTATGACATTAAGTGCATTAGATTAAACTTATTTTTTGAAAAAAAAATACATATTTAAAACTTTAAGCGTTTGTAGTACAACTAAGTAAATAACTATGACGATTTACCTTTAAAAAATAAAATATTTATCTCTACACCACATATGTATTCCACCAACTTTTGTCCATTTTCTTTGCCCTTCTAATTGCAACTTATTTATAAAAATGTCATTGTTAAAAATGAATCTTCACCATCAACATCTTAACAAACTTTCAATCTTGACCGTTTTTTATCTCAATCATTCTGATTTATTTCATTTTTTTTAGCCCTTCTACATATTTATATTCACAAACATGCAATTACACGTAATGAATCCCAACCCTCAACCTATTTTTCAACTTTCAATCCTAGCTCCATTTTATTTCCGATTCCTTATGAATAGTGTAACACCTAGCTGATTTATAAGATAACAAGGGTACGCATTCCATGTGCCTTCTGCACACAACTTTGGCAAGGTGTATTTTAGTCCCACGCGAACATAAATTTTAGCCAAACACCCACCCTCCACTCCCCATCTATGTGATTCATTAGATCTTTATATTTTCAATGTTTCTTAATATTGAAAATATTACGACGTGAAGTGCAATAGATTACAATTATTTTTAAAAAAATGCATATTTAAAACTTTAAGTGTTTGTATTAATGATTAATTTCATTGGAAATATATTAAAAATACATTTCGACCATACCGAGTTTACTAAAATCCGACAACTAAGGAAACTAGCTATGAAGATTTACATTTAAAAAATAAAATTATCTCTCTGCCGCATATGTATTCCACCAACTTTTTGTCCGTTTCTTTTCCCGTCTAATTGCAACTTATTTGCAAAATTGTCAATGTTATTAATGAATCTCCACCATCAACATCTTACTAATCTCACTAAACTTTCATTCTTGGTCGTCTTTTATCTCAAACATCATTCTGATTTGTTTCATTTTCTTTGCCCTTTTACGTAGTTATATTCTTAAACATGCAATTAACGAAAATGAATCCTAACCCTCAACATATTTCACAACTTTAAATCCTAGCCCCCTTTTATTTCCAATTCCTTATAAATAGTGAAACACCTTCTTGATTTGTAAAATAACAATGGTATTCCCCGTGCCTTCAGCTCTCAATTTTGGCCAGATGTATTTTAATCTTATGCGAACATTAATTTTAGCCAAACACCCTCCATTCCCCCTCTATGTGATCCATTAGATCTTTATATTTTCAAAGTGTCTTAATAACATTGAAAATATTTTCGACATGAAGTGCATTAGATTAAAGTTATTTTTATAAAAATGCATATTTGAAACTTTAAGCGTTTGTATTAATGATTGGTTTCATTAGAAAGATAATCAAAAATGCATTTCAACCATACTGAGTTTACTAAAATTCTACAACTAGGTAAATAGCTATGAAGATTTACATTTAAAAAAACAGAAATTTTAACTTTTCGCCACATATGTATTCCACCAACTTTTTGTTCATTTTCTCTGCCCTTCTAATCACAACTTATTTACAAAATTGTCATTGTTGATTTGTTTCATTCTTTTTGCCATTATACATATTTATATTCACAAACATGCAATTATAAGAAATAAATCCCAACCCTCAACATATTTTTCAATTTTCAATCTTAACCCCCTGTTACCTCCAATTCCTTAAGAATAGTGAAACACCTAGTTGATTTGTGAGATAACTAGGGTATTCCCTATGTCGGCGACACTCAATTTTGGCCAGGTGTATTTTATTCATATGCGAACATACATTTTAGCCAAACACCCTCCCATCCCCCTCTATGTGATCCGTTAGATCTTTATATTTTCAATGTGTCTTAATATTGAAAATATTTATGATGTGAAATGCATTAGATTACAGTTATTTAAAAAAATGCATATTTAAAGTGTTTGTATTAATGATTGGTTTCATTGAACATATATAAAATAATGCATTTCAACCATACTGAGTTTACTAAATTCCCACAACTAAGTAAATAGCTATGACAATTTATAATTAAAAAAAAAAATTTATCCTCCCGTTGCATATGTATTCCACCAACTTTTTGTCCATTTCCTTTCCTTTCCAATTTCAATTTATTTACTAAAATGTCATTGTTGATAATGAATCTCCACCATCAACATCTTACCAAACTTGCAATCTTTGCCGCCTTTTATTTCAAACATCATTCTGATTTGTTTCATTTTCTTTTTCCTTCTACATATTTATACTCACAAACATGCAATTAATGGAACTGAATCTCAACCCTCAACTTATTTCCCAACTTTCAATCCTAGCCCTCCTTTATCTCCAATTCCTTATGAATAATGAAACACTTTGCTGATTTCTAAGATAACAAGGTTATTCCTTGTGCCTTCGACACTCAACTTTGGCCAGGTGTATTTTAGTCTTATGCTAACATAAATTTTAGCCAAACACCCTCCCTTCCCCCTCTATGTGATTCGTTTGATCTTTATATTTCCAATGTATCTTGATAACATTGAAAATATTTACGACGTGAAGTGCATTAGATCATAGTTATTTTAAAAAAAATGCATATTGAAAACTTTAAGCATTTGTATTAATGATTAATTTCATTGAAAAGATATTCAAAAATGCATTTCAACCATACCGAGTTACTAAAATCCAACAACTAAGTAAATAACTATGACGATTTACGTTTAAAGAAAAACAAAAATTATTATCTATCCGCCACATGTGTATTCCACCAACGTTTTACCCATTTTCTTTACCCTTCCAATTGCAACTTATTTACAAAATTGTCATTGTTGATAATAAATCTCCACTATCAACATCTTACCAAACATTCGATCTTGGTTGTCTTTTATCTCAAACATCATTCTGATTTGTTTTATTTTCTTTGCCCTTATACATATTTATATTCACAAACATGCAATTATAGGAACTGAATGCCAACCCTCAACATATTTTATCTCAAATTCCTTATAAATATTGAAACATATAGATGATTTGTAAGATAACTAGGGCATTGATGCGAGCTTAACCAACCTAAATTAATAGGTTAATTTAACCCACTTGTAATAACCGCAAGTGCACGGTGCCTAACTGATAGACAATGACAAGTACGGGTCGATCCCACGAAGAAGGTGGATGCAATTGAAATTTATAATTTAATTAAACTAATTTAGAGAAAATGGGGTTACATCATTTTTAAAACTAAACTAAAAATAAATTAAAAATAAGAAAAATAAAATAAAAGATAGATGAGATGGATTTTTGTGGGCTTGGACTCACCAATGAGTTAGTAAAATTATTTAAATCTAAATTACTGAATTTAAAAATGAGAAGCTTTAGGGATGAGAATCCCTTGCTTACACCGAATATGTGATCGTTAAAATCTAATTAAACTTATATCATGTTTCTATCAAACATTAACAAATTATTTCAAGCAAATACGCTCTTACCAAGTATTAAGTGTCTTTTTAGGGCACACTTAATCAAAGTTTAAGCTTAATATTTTTAGCACATGCTTTGAATATTGATAAAGGGTAATTCTAACTACCAAACATATCAAGTTTAATGTCTCGAACATGCAAGGTGAAAGCAATTTATAAAAAATTCAGAAATAAATTGTAATTAACAATTAAGCACACCATCCAGTAAAATAAATCAAAATTACTTATACAACCCATTTAGTTTGTCACAAACTCGATGTGGTGGTACTAAGCAGATCAGCAGGTGGTCCGAACATGAATCCCGAGACAAATGGTCCCAAAACGCTCTGTGGTGGTACAGAGCAGAACCGGGGTATGAATAGCCAAATAACTGAAATTGACCAATTCCCGCCTCTGCTACAGTAGCACTACAGTGATGCTACAGTAGCCACTAGCTCCGTTCGTCTTCTCCAACGCGACAGCGGCGCTCTCGCGGGTTTCCTTCGCTCCTCGCGACCGTCCTCGACCTCAAATCGCTTCCAGAACCTACACAAGAAGAGAAAAGGTGAGAAAACAGTTAGATATTAACAAAAACGCAAAGGAGGGCGAGGAACAGGGCTCCCTGTTTCTGTGATTGCGAGCTCTGTCTCGCGAGATGGTGGTGATGGTGCTTGGTCTGGTCTTGATGGTGGTCGTGAGAGAAGGAGGTAGGAAGGAGCTCGAGACGAAGAGAGGTCGAGAGAAGAGGGGAAACAAGGTTTGTGGCGAGGCGGAACATAGCCGCGGTGAGCTCTGTTTCGCGGTGGTTCTCGTGCTTGGTCTGGTCTGTGATGGTGGTCAGTGCGGAGGTGGTGGTGGTGGTGATGGATGATGGACAGGGAGCTCTGTTTCGCGTGGTGATGGTGAAGATTTGTCGTGAAACAGGGTTGTCACTCCCCTGTTTCACAATGGTGGCGGTGGCGGTTGTGTTGTCTGGAAGTGGAGGTGGTGCTAGGGTGATGGTGGTGGCGAGGTGGTGATTGCTGAGTGAGTGGTGATGGTGGATAGGTGGTGATGGTCACCTTGTGAGAATCACCTTTGAGAGAGGAAGAGGTTTTGATATTTTTCTAATTCTCTTCTTTTCCCTTCTCTTCCACCCTTCCTTTCTTACCCTATCATCTTCTATTTATAGAAATTATTAAGATGAATATGGATGAAATGAGGGAATGATTCATCAATGAGGGTAGGAGAAGGATTGGGCTTGGCATTGGGTTTGGGTTTAGGTTATGGATTGGGTTTAGGTTATGAATTAGGTTTTGGGTTTAGGTTATGAATTAGGTTATGGATTGGGTTTAGGTTATGAATTAGGCTTTGGGTTTAGGTTATGAATTAGGTTTCGGGTTTAGGTTTGTGACTGCTTTATACCACCGTTGGAATCGACTAATTGTCATTCCTTAACTTGTCGCTTTAATGTGATTTCATCGTTTACGCTCAAATTCCTACAAAGACATAAAAACGAAATAAGTACTATAAAATATAATAATCGAAACACTAACATGTATAAATTAAGGGATATATTATGTAATAATTATGTGAATATCAAATACCCCCAAACCTATATCTTGCTAGTCCTCGAGCAAAACAATAAAAAGAAAATTCTAACTCACTTTCGCTGGAATCATCGGTTGCACTTACCTTAAATGTGCAACAAGACTTTAAACCCCTAGATTACCTCTAGTGGACGAGTTATAGTCTCGTCAGGGTTTCTAGAAATGTTACCCACAAACATTACTGACTCAATCAAAACTTGGTCAAACAGTGTTCATTTTAAAACTTCAAGAAATGCAGGAAACCAACAGTGTCATTTTAGTGTATCAACAAATCTCCAAATAATTTATTATTCTCCAAAAGTTAAAAAAAATTCACAATCATCTTCAACTCAATGTGTGTGCGTGGATAGCACTATCAACATAACTTTTCATTTCAGAGTAAAACAATGACTAAATCTCCTGTAGAAAGTTTGTTTTGACTTCAAACCTCTCATGTCACTCACAATAAAGCACTCAGAGATTTGGTATTTCACTCAGCTTATATGTGAGGAAAAGAGTAAATAATGGAAAACAATCATCTCACATATAGTAATATGAAGAACAGACTTTTCAAGAATGGAATGAACATGATCTCATGGACAGAAATATCAATTACTTTTGGGAATGTTGAATCAAACACCATAGGTCTTGGTTATTAAATCTCCACATCTACAGAACCAATCTTTACTTAAGATCAACTAGGACTTTGTTGGGTTTTAATGGGGCTTGGGTAATGGTTAATAAGGAATGTCAAAGGATTCTAAGAAAAATTTCTAGGAATGTATACACCCATTAAACGAACAATTAGGGCTATCAAGAATAAACCAAAGTTGCGTACCATCAATTTTTTCTTCATTCTCACATCTTTATCCTCATTGAAATTTTTTTTTATAGCTATGTTTCTTTTCTTCAACCTTTTTTTTTTCAATAGAGGATTTATGAAATATCTCATATTTTGCTCTTCATGCCGTTTTGACACCAAGTATATCCATCCATACACATTCCCAGAAATGTTGGGTAAAGGTTAATGGGTTAACAAATAAAAGTTAATCTAAGGCTCAAAAGGCTACAAAAAAAAAGGTTAATGTTATGGGTAAGTTAAAAGGCTAGTTAATAGTCTAAAGAAAAAAATGCCTAGATCATTTCCTAAGTTCGGGTCAGTATTATGATATCTCAATTGAATAAGCCAAGAAGTTCTAGTGTAATAATTCAATTTTGATGTCATTCCTAAAACAATTGATCAGAAAAATGAGAATAATGAGATCATCAACGAGATAATACGGACTCAAGAAAAATCAGAGCTTATGTATAACCCTCAGAAAAATAGAAATGTTCAAAACTTTCAGGGTTAAGTCTCCACTATTATTCTAAGGTTTTTTTTAGCATATATTTCACTTATCAACTTCAAGTTATGCTAATATGGCTCATGGTGCAAAGATAATCGAGTTGAA
Organism: Berberis thunbergii; assembly: GCA_003290165.1. Lineage (NCBI taxonomy): Eukaryota > Viridiplantae > Streptophyta > Magnoliopsida > Ranunculales > Berberidaceae > Berberis > Berberis thunbergii. The sequence goes on along the minus strand of QNQO01003335.1, from coordinate 20,529 downwards.
AATTCTTATGAACTAGATCTAGCTTAAGGATCATACTAAACTTTCAGTCTTTATCAATATACCAATATGTCAAGTTGATTTGCATTTTCTTGAGCATAAAACATTTAAAATCCATTTTCACAAAAGACTAAGTTGTCTTGACATAAAAGTTTTTTTTTTTAAGAAAAGAAAAAAAAACACTACAAAAAAATTAAAAAAATTCACAAAGAAAACACTACGAAAAAAAGTAAAAAAAAAAAGAAATTCACTGACTCATACCCCCAAACCTAATCCAAACATTGTCCTCAATGTTTAATAAAATAATTCTGACAAATGAATGAAGTAAGTACATGAGAGGAGGTTAAAACAGTATTACCGCGGTGAAGATTTTACCAATTTCCAAGAAGTCGTCCATCAATGAGGCTCACAAACATAAGAATCATGGAGTTTTCATTAGAAATCGATAAAATGCAGACTCGACACTAACAAAGAAAACTAAATAAAAGCAAGTTGTAAGTCAAAACTGTTACGGAGCTAACGAGTATGAGTGAAACACAACTAAATAGGGTACTCGAAAATCAATCCAGACTAACAGCAAAGACACACAACTAAAGCTAGGCTGCCTCCTAAGAGCGCTTGGTTTAACGTCATCAGCCCGACAAATATGCTTCCTAAAAAATGGTGTATCAAAAAGTGTAGAGGAAGAATATGAAAAATACTTAGTCCATGGTCGTATATCAACAACCTGAACAATTGAGGACCAGTCCACCAAAATATAGCAATCACATGGGGCACCAAATACACTAGGACATTCCAAAATTGACCAGTAGTCATACACAACAGATGATCCTTGCGTGCTCCAAAAAGGGAACATCCTATGTCTGGTTCCAAATCAGAAGATTGGATAATTTTCACAACAGGATGGTGAAAACTGAAATCCTCACTACAGCACAAGGGATCGGTGAAAGTAGCCTTAGTAAATGGGAATGTGACGCAAGTAGATGAGACGATAGATATATCAGGTGGTACAGGCTCATCACATGAATCATATAGAGATATTGGTCTAGACAGCTCATCACCTGCAAATGCATACCTGAGGGTGTCAGGTAATTGTTTAAGGTCAAGCTCAGGTGGCTCAACTGATGGGACTAGTTTTGACTCACTGAGTGAAAGAGGCTTCACTTTATATTTCCATTTATAACTAGGATCCACAATAGGGACTGAGTCAAGCAAATCATTGACTTCCCTAATGGAATCATCAACATCAAAGTCTAAACTAAATTGAGTCAAACAAACCTCTAAACAGTCAAGGGGAGACTCTAAAAAATGTTCACAGTTTGATTCGATGCATGAGTCACTAGGGAGGCATGAGTCAACACGGGAAGGAGATGTCTGTAGTGTCTCAGAATCGACAGGTTCATCAATAAATGAGTCACTAGGGAATTTTTCTGACTCTATCTCAGGAAGTGACTCAACTATCTGACTCACAGTCATCTCAAGTTTCTGGATAGCTTGAGAATTTTGTTGAAAAATAGTTGTCAATTCTGTGATATCATGAGAATTTTGCACAAGTATTTCTCCTGTTCGCTCTATAAAAATTTTCATGATATCCTCTAACTCATTATCAGAAATGAAAGCTTGAGGAGTCTGAGGAGTGTCTAGAGGGCCTTCATGGTACTGACCATGAGCCCATGATAAGTCAGAATGATAAGCTAGACCTGGGTAATAATCTAAATATGGATCATACTCATGTCGTCGCATGTCATAAAATGAATTGACTTGCTCGGAAAAATAGGCTGGATAATCCCTTCTGTTCATTTTTTTAAAGCACTAACTCTAAAAATATACACAGGCTCACATGCAATCAGCAACCAATAAATGCACAAGAAACATGCCTCCCTAAGCAATCAATGTTTTTGAGATCAATTATCTTTTTATCTTTGGGGGACAATTATTTCTTATGTAATCTTTATGACACAGCAATGGGTGCTACAAGTTGATCCTAAGAGTGTACACTTTACACCGCAAAGTTCAAAATCAGTAGGCTAGAGTTTTGTTTCAAAGAAACCGGATTATCGCACAAGAGAATGAGGTCACAATGGTCCAATTAAGTACTTCCTTGTGCTGCCGCTCTGTAAGCCAATAGATGTGAGAACGATGTGATGTTAAATGCACACTTGAGGCTAGTGTTCCTAACCAAAAACTGTTGGTAACACCAATTCTTTTTGTGGATCGTAGCTTACTTATGACTCGGCGTACCGGGTAAATTACCCTTGTGGCAGTGGCAGTGGCAGTGGCCTCTCAGAGTTCATTGAATGATTAAACCCTTCGTCACTTTTAGCTTGGGTCAACACAAAAATTATTAGATTCGCATTGGTTTTGGTTGTCCTATGAACACCGTACCTAAAAATGCTCTATCTAACTTGCTAATTGATTTTAATTATGTTAGGATATTGGTTGCACACAGCTGGAGTGATGAGGTGAGGATATCAAGTCCCACCAGTTTCTATTTATAAGCTTGGTCTGCTTATTATGAATTACTAAAGTTTAGCATCCACAATTACATAAATTAAACAACCAATCACACAATTTCAAACAATTACACAAAGCACCCGGTCGCTAATACATTGCGTGTGATAGAAATACTTACAGTATGCGTATTCCGTCCTGCACAAAAAGTTAGCACAATTTAAAAAAAGTCCGACTTTTTTTTTATCTATTTCACTCAACACACAAGCTCATGCAAATAAATTTACTGGTCTTGGTCTTAAAAGTCGGATTTCTAAATCATAAAAATTATTGGGTAACAATTAGAATTGTTTCCCTATAATTTCTTTTGACTTAGAGAATTTTATGTTTTTTTTTTTTCAAAATTTTTTTTTAGTGATTAAACAAAATGAAAAATAGTAAAGTTCTCAAAAATTATTACACCACACACTCGTAAAACGAGGTGAAAATAAAATTACAACTCTCCTCACAAAATAAAAAAATAATAATAAAAAAAAACTTTGCTTGTGTTTGCACGATCGTCCAATTTTCTCGAGAAGCGTGTAATCTGCAAAATCAAACACAAAATGAGTGTAAAAAGAAAAAAATAAAAATAAAATTTTTGTTTTGATTTTCTTTTTTAGAATTTTTTTATTGTTTTGTTGTTTTTTTTTAATTTTTGTTGTTTTTTTTATAATTAGTGAAAATAAATCTTAAATTCAATTACACCTCAACCTTCCCCGGCAACGTCGCCAAAAACTTGATGCGGATTTAACCAACCTAAATTAGTAGGTTAATTTAACCCACTTGTAATAATCGCAAGTGCACGGTGCCTAACTGGTAGACAACGACAAGTACGGGTCGATCCCACGAAGAAGGTGGATGCAATTGAAATTTAGAATTTAATTAAACTAATTTAGAGAAAATGGGGTTACAGCATTTTTAAAACTAAACTAAAAATAAATTAAAAATAAGAAAAATAAAATAAAAGATAGATGAGATGGATTTTTGTGGGCTTGGACTCACCAATGAGTTAGTAAACTTATTTAAATCTAAATTACTGAATTTAAAAACGAGAAGCTTTAGGGATGAGAATCCCTTGCTTACACCGAATATGTGATCGTTAAAATCTAATTAAACTTATATCATGTTTCTATCAAACATTAACAAATTATTTCAAGCAAATACGCTCTTACCAAGTATTAAGTGTCTTTTTAGGGCACACTTAATCAAAGTTTAAGCTTAATATTTTAGCACATGCTTTGAATATTGATAAAGGGTAATTCTAACTACCAAACATATTAAGTTTAATTTCTCGAACATGCAAGGTGAAAGCAATTTATCAAAAATTCAGAAATAAATTGTAATTAACAATTAAGCACACCATTCAGTAAAATAAATCAAAATTACTTATACAACCCATTTAGTTTGTCACAAACTTGATGTGGTGGTACTAAGCAGATCAGCAGGTGGTTCGAACACGAATCCCGAGACAAATGGTCCCAAAACGCTCTGTAGTGGTACAGAGCAGAACCGGGGGTGTGAATAGACAAATAACTGAATTTGACCAATTCCCGCCTCTGCTACAGTAGCCGCTAGCTCCGTTCGTCTTCTCCAGCGCGACAGCAGCGCTCTCGCGGGCTTCCTTCGCTCCTCGCTACCGTCCTCGACCTCAAATCGCTTCCAGAACCTACACAAGAAGAGAAAAGGTGAGGAAACAGTTAGATATCAACAAAAACGCAAAGGAGGGCGAGGAACAGGGCTCCCTGTTTCTGTGATTGCGAGCTCTGTCTCGCGAGGTGGTGGTGATGGTGCTTGGTCTGGTCCTAACGGTGGTCGTGAGAGAAGGAGGCCGGAAGAAGCTCGAGACGAAAAGAGGCCGAGAGAAGAGGGGAAACATGGTCTGTGGCGAGGCGGAACAGAGCCGCGGCTAGCTCTATTTGACGGTGGTTCTCGTGCTTGGTCTGGTCTGTGACGGTGGTCAGTGCGGAGGTGGTTGTGGTGGTAATGGATGATGGGCAGGGAGCTCTGTTTCGCGTGGTGATGGTGAAGATTTGTCGTGAAACAGGGTTGTCACTCCCCTGTTTCACGGTGGTGGCGGTGGCGGTTGTGTTGTCTGGAGGTGGAGGTGGTGCTAGGGTGATGGTGGTGGCGAGGTGGTGATTGCTGAGTGAGTGGTGATGGTCACCTAGTGAGAATCACCTTTGAAAGAGGAAGAGGTTTTGATATTTTTCTAATTCTCTTCTTTTCCCTTCTCTTCCACCCTTCCTTTCTTACCCTATCATCTTCTATTTATAGAAATTATTAAGATGAATATGGATGAAATGAGGGAATGATTCATCAATGAGGGTAGGAGAAGAATTGGGCTTGGCATTGGGTTTGGGTTTAGGTTATGAATTAGGTTATGAATTAGGTTATGGATTGGGTTTAGGTTATGAATTAGGTTTTGGGTTTAGGTTATGAACTAGGTTTCCGGTTTAGGTTTGTGACTGCTTTATACCACCGTTGGAATCGACTAATTGTCGTTCCTTAACTTGTCGCTTTAATGTGATTTCATCGTTTACGCTCAAATTCCTACAAAGACATGAAAACGAAATAATTACTATAAAATATAATAATCGAAACACTAACATGTATAAATTAAGGATATATTATGTAATAATTATGTGAATATCAGACATCCCTCATGTTTTCGGCACTCAACTTTGTCCTGGTATATTTTAATCTTTTGCGAACATAAAATTTAGCCAAACACCCTCCCCTCCCTCTCTATGTGATCCATTAGATCTTTATATTTTCAATGTGTCTTAATACTGAAAATATTTACGACATGAAGTGTATTACATTACTGTTATTTTAAAAATATATATATTTAAAACCTTAAGTGTTTTTATTAATGATTGGTTTCATGGAAAGATATTCAAACATGCATTTCAACCATACCGAGTTTACTAAAATTCAACAACTAAGTAAATAGCTATGACAATTTATATTTAAATAACAAAAAAAAATTATCTCTCAACAACATATGTATTCCACCAACTTTTTGTCCATTTTTTTTGCCATTTAATTCAACTTATTTACAAAAATGTCATTGTTGATAATGAATCTCCACCATCAACATTTTACCAAACTTTCAATTTTGGCCATCTTTTATCTCAAACATCATTCTGATTTGTTTCATTTTCTTTGCCCTTCTACATATTTATATTCGCAAACATGCAATTATAGGAAATGAATCCCAACCCTCAACGTATTTCTCAACTTTCAATCATAGCTCCATTTTATCTTCAACTCCTTATAAATAGTGAAACACCTAGATAATTTGTAGAATAACTAGGGTATTCCCTGTGCCTTCAACACTCAACTTTGGCCAAGTATATTTTATTCCTATGCGAGTATTAATTTTAGCCAAACACCCTATCTTCCCTCTCTACGTGATCCGTTAGATCTTTATATTTTCAATGTGTCTTAATATGGAAAATATTTACGACGTGAAGTGCATTAGATTACAGTTATCTTTAAAAAAATGCATATTTAAAACTTTAAGCGTTTGTATTAATGAATGGTTTCATTGGAAATATTATTCAAAAATGCATTTTAACCATACCAAATTTACTAAAATCCGACAACTAAGTAAATAACTATGACGATTTACATTTAAAAAAACAAAAAAATTATCTTTCAGCCAAATATGTATTCCACCAACTTTTTGTCCATTTTATTTACCCTTCTAATTGCAACTTATTTACAAAAATGTCATTGTTGATAATGAATTTTCACCATCAACATCTTACTAAACTTTCAATCTTGGTCGTCTTTTATCTCAAACATCATTCTGATTTGTAAGAGATAAAGTAGGATCACATAGAACATGATGGTGTTTGAGGTGGGAGATAAAAGACGGCTGAGATTTACCAAATTATAAGAATCTAATGGATCACATAGAATTCAAAGCACCAACAATGCACGGTTTTGATTCTCATACCCAACATTTTGATATTTATTTAATTTTCTTCAATTGTTGGTGGTGGTGCACCGTGGCAGTGTTGAAAACTCAAGGGTGATCATATTTTTAATAAGTTTTAAACTTTTATCGTGCTAACTACACGGAGAATACCCTAGTCTATATTACAAATCAGGATGGTGTTTGAGGTTGGAGATAAAAAATGGTTGCGATTTACCCAAATATATTAATCTAACAGATCGTATAGAACTTAAAGCACCAAGAGTGCATGGGTTCGATTCCCATATCCAGCATTTTTATATTTATTTATTAGTTATTGATAGTGGTGGTTAGGCATGTAAGAATGAAACATAAAAACTTAAGGTTGATCATGTTTTGACTTATTGTAAACTTTTATTGTGCCAACAACACAAGGATTACCCTACTATATATATAAGAGAAGAGTCGGGCTAGGCAAACATGTGTAGTAACCATGTTGATGTGGACATCCATGTCACTAACCATTGTGGATGCTAAGGATAACCCACTAAGTCTATCTCATCAACTACTTTTTCTTCTTCAGCACGTATGAAAATCGATGACGATTTCTCTTCTCACCACGACAACCACCGAAGAAGAAACCATAGGAGGAGGATCTTTCCCACCACAAATTCGTGTTGCTTCCTGGGTCTCTGTGTATTGTTGCGCAGAAAGCTCTTTTACAACTAGTTCTACCACCTTTTTTTTTCTTCACTCTCAATAGGAGTTTTGGTTTGCTTGTTGTATTGAAAGTAAAGGGTTTTAGGAGAAGCCAAAAGGGTAAGATGAGTGATGCAGAGAGATTAACATTTATAGTGTGATTTACAGTTGATTGGATTTTGTTGTGCAGAAATTGGAAACTCACTGTTTGAGACAAAATTGATGGAGCATAACACAGTTTTGAGTGAGGGGTGATGGATAAATTATTTTGGATGGGATATTGTGTTCTGCCGTAAGGAGTTTGGAGGATTGAGAAAGTTCGAAAACATGAATGTTGCTCTAAGTGCGTTTGTGGCAGTATGTTCAAGACCCTGAAAGGATTTGGAAAAAGGTGATGCAAGAACATGGGTAACGGGTGGTGCTAATTGGCTTTCTATTCATGCAAACCTTGACTTGTTGGTTGCTCTTCCTAATTGACCAAAAGGGATTGGCTTTACCCTGGGGAGATAGGAGACAAAAATAAGATTTTGATATGATAGACTATACCATGGAGTTGTGTTTTTTCAAGTCTCTTTGGAAAAAGGATGGACATGTGGCTAGAGTGTACTCATTATAGGGATGGGTGTGGGCTGGACTTTCTACTTTAGGAGAACTCTAAATAGGAGAGCTTTGGATGAAACCCAAACTGGCGAGGGTGGATAGTTGTTATAGTTTTTTACATTCATAAGTGTCAAGCAATGATGATTTCACTAATGCATAATCAAAATTGCGTTCTCACTGATGCATAATCATGGGTTGATTAGTTACAAAATTGTTGAAACTCATAGGGACTATTATGCATGGCAGTTTCCTTGCTAAAAGCAAACAGTTGAAACTCGCTCTCCACGCCTTTTACTATGAACTCACAGGGTCGCAGTCTCCTTGCTAAAAGCAAGCAGTCGAAACTCCACTGCTACCTTGCTAAAATCGCAATCTTTGAGAAGAATACAGAAACCGTCACCTTGCTAATGAAGTCTCCTTGCTAAAGCAGTGTCCTTGCTAATAACAGATTGGTTAAAAAGACCTCAAAATTCAATATTTTTTTACCATTTTTATTTTTGTTAAAATGCTGATGTGAATATACACATTAACATGTCTACGAAACATGGTTGTAAAACATGGTTTCTTACCTATTAGAATTTTGTTCTCAGTTTGAAAACTATTCGAATCTAACTCTCGTTTTCTGACAAGAACCATTAAGTCCATGTCATTGATCATTAAAGATTAATTTTCAAATCCTTTTACCCTTACATTAGATTAAACCATAGTTAAGACCAAAAGAATTGTTAGAAAAGATGTTTGTAGTACTTTTATCTTTCTCAAGAAGCAACGGTACTTGTACCTAGTCTATATAAGAATTGCCAACCATACAAAAACATTGTAATTCAAAACAGGGGGTGGGGTGGGGGGTGGGTGTGTGTGAAACCAACATCTGGAAAAATAAGAGAAACAAGTTAGGCTCGAATGATATGAGAAAGAATTTCTACATTTTTTTTAGGGTTGGCCAACAACTGGAGAATTTATGTTTTAGATGGAAAGGTTGTTGAGTGAATAAAAGAGATGTATTGGCTCATCAAAAATTATTCTTTGTTTGTTTGATAGTTTCTTAATAAAAATGCTTTCTTGCTTGTTTCTCTTTCTCAGCTTTAGCTAGTAGCATTAGTTAGCATAGGAATTCAAAACACTCTCTAGCTAGTATTACTAACTTAATTGTGATGGTATGGACGATTATATGTTTATACCATCCAAGTCAACATTTCATTAAATACAACAGATAAAAAGGCAAAATAAAGAACAAAAGGGATTGAGATGCAGGTGGTCGAGTGGGGTTGGAGTGATTTAGAGCCATTGGATCATTTTATGTCGTTAAGTTAGAAAGTGATAGATTTTTTTTATCAATCTACATTTTCATACTTTTCTAATACTTCCATTACCAACTTTTCTTAAAGAGATTCATCAATTAATGCAACTTTTATTGATTACTCAAAGTAATTGAAGAAAAAAAACCACAAATTATTTATTATTTGACCCCTACAATTTTTTTAAATAATTAGTGTTTAGTATTCATCTTCCACAACAACTTTTTTGGCTTAACTATGGTTTAACGTAAGGTGCTGGTAAAAGGGTCCAAAAATTAATCTTTACCGATCAATGACGTGGACTTAACGGTTCCGTTAGAAAGTGAGGGTTAGACTCAAATAGTTTTCAAAATGAGGGTCAAACTCTAACAGGTATATACTAATGAATGCCAAACTAAAAAAAATCTCTAAAATTTTTCACCTGAATTCTGTAAGCTTTTTCATCTTCTCAATCTGTAATTGTAACAAATAGACACTTATTCTCTACTATAAATTCATCGCAAGGTCTCATCTATTCCTTCCAAGGCAATGCTTTATTTTTTATTTTTCATTGATTGATTTATCTTGAAGCTCCCTAGAGAATTTCCTTGCAAGATAACCATCTGTCTATTACAAGATTAATGTTCCTTGCAAGATAACCGTTAGTAACAAAAGTTAAATGGGATCCGGATATTTTTAGTGTTCCTCCACTATATATATATATATATATATATATATATATATATGATACCAATAAAAATAATTAATAATCTAAGTAGATAGAAAAAAGGCAATTAAGGAGTACAGGAAAAAAACCATGTAAATGGAACACGTCTATTGATTATGAGGCGAATAAAAATATTAAATGAATTGAAACATTATAGATAGAGCAAACAATAATATAATTAAAAAATAAAAATTAAAGTAACATCTAGAAACCATGATCAAAGTTATAACCTATGAAGAACCTTACCTACAATTGATAAGAAATATTTGATCAAATAATATTTGGTATAATCGTGTTTTTCTATATAATTCAGATAATTAATTTCAAATACAAACTATCCATTGAGAGTATATATTATAAATATTTGGACAACCCACCTAGCTAAATAATTGAATAGGACTTTATTAGAATTGTTAGGTAGTCAAAGAATGATTGTGAATTCTAAGAGATTCTCAATCAATAGTTGATGGCAAATGGCATGTGGTATATGCGAATGATCCAGTTCTATGATCATTTTTTGTTTAAAATAAATATAATCTCATACATTTGTATACGCCTTTGGTAACTGTTATACATTAGTGCTCTAAAATTTGAACAATTTTACATTGCAATTAATGGTGAATGAGATTTGGATTATCTTAAAAATTACAAAGTGAGGTGTAAAGGGAAATTTGTGTGTTGATAAAAAATATGTACAATTGAGTATTGGGTATTGGAGCATATGTTGGACTAGTTATTATATATGTTCTTCATTAAGTTTGCACATTAAATAAGGAAAATTTGAAAAATAGAGAATATGGAAAACAATGTAAATAATAACTATAATATATATATATATATATAAACAATCCAAAATCTTAATTTTTTTTTTTAAATTAATACAACTTATTGTCAAACAACTAAAGAGAATATTAAAAGGAAAAGAATTAGTAAAAGAACAAAAAAAATGTATAAGTGAAGAGGTCTTATACTTAATAGTGGTAAACTAATAAACTCCAAGGAATCAAATTACTGCAACATTTACAAATGTGTGCATAATTAATGACAATTTACTATCGCAAAAATTCAGATACAATCGACAATATAAATGGGCAACCCTATATGAATTTCTTATTGCTAGATTTAAGCTAGACAATATAGTAAGGACAAATTTAATGATTATATACATCAATGATTTGTAGGAAGATAAATTGTAAAACATTCTTAGCATGGACTTAGATAAGACTCCTCAATCTCCAATAAAATAAAAGTGAAAGTATATTGAGTTGGAAGAGGGAAAAATCATGGGGATGTTAGTGATTTTGAAATAAGAAATCTTTATCCATGATATTAATCAATTCTTTCTTTCATAAGCCCATGGATGAGAAAATAAAATTGTAAGTTTTAAATTTGTTTGTATTAATTTTTATATTATAGTATTTAAGTATATTTCGTAGTGTCATGTGAAAACACTTTAATATAACCATAATACATCTATAAAAAATACCATTTATATATCTACTCTATAATAAAATGGATGTTCTAATTTATAAAGAATTATAATGGTGAGTAGATCTAAGAATTAATATAATGCCAATGAAGAAAAACTACTTTCAATATATTCAATACCACTAAGACACGAATCTCACTAATATCTTATTATAATGATTTTAGAAATTTTCAATTTTTATAAAAAAAAAAGTAATATCCTTAAAACTCAAGTAATTACTACAGTTACAATACAATACAATACAATACTTATTTGTATATCTCAAAAAATAAAATCCTAAGTTACATTAAATTTGTGCTGAACATGGGCGCTAGAGCTAGTTTTATAAATAATAAAACTTTGAAATGAACACCTTGCCCTTCCGAATTTCTAATGTGAAACTTCACATACCCCTTCAAATTTATTTAACAGAAAAAAAAACCTTCAAATTTATAAATTAGACCCCCTTACTTGTGTCGAGATCTTAACTTGGGATCAAAAACACATTCCAGTGACAAAAAGGGTCAATTTATTAATTATTTTAACAAAAATAATTAAATTCCCTCATTTCTGATTCGTTAAAACATATATTCCAAGGCATCAATTGACAATCAAGAGGAGTAGTATTTAAATAAATTAACTAATTAATTTTCCCTTGAACCATTTTCCCCCACTATTTGAGTGAAATCTGATTACCCCAAATTTATTTTTCAAGTGGGTGTTAGGGATTTTTACAACGCATTCACAAAGATTAAATTGCAAAGAATTATATATTGCACTTAAAGAAAATTGCATGAAATTAAAATGCAAAAATACAAAGGAAATGAAATGCAAACCTTGAAAGTAAATTGTAGAAAATGTAAATGGTAGGAAATAAAATAATTGAAAAAAAAACATAAAAGATAATTTGATCTGATATTGAATTGAATCTTTTGTTGAGAAGTGTTTTTCTAATTTGTGCAATGAACTTTGAGTTATATACTCAAGGTGGTTATAAAAATCAATAACTTAAATATCCTAAATTAAAATCCTATAACTAAATGGCTCCAACACAATCTTAGGCTTTAAAAGGTTTTAGGTTTTCAGATTAGAGAAGTCCAACCATTGTACCAGCATAAGCCCAATAATAATAGCAGTCTCATTAGTTTATCCATCGACCAATGCATACCCGGCTCGAATCAAAAAATTTTGAATCCAGTCCAAACTACCACAACACCACAATTTTTTTCTTCTTAACACCTTTACAAACCTCAAAGAGTGAGGCTAGGGAACTAGGCTTTGTAACCGTGTTTTGAAACCAGGATGATGTGGCATCGTCGAAGAAGTTTTTTACAACCTCGAGATACACAAACTTTTTGGGAATTTCATCATTTTTTTGAGATCATGTCACGTCACCCTGGTTGCAAAAACCTAGTTTCCTAGCATTTTTGACCTCAAAACTTTGACTTCTCTTTCTCTCGCTCTATCTCCGTCCCATTCTCTATTCTATCTGCTTTGTTTTTCATCCCCACCAGCAAATTAACAACAGATGGACCGATGGAGAAAACCAACTGCGAGAACCTACTTTTAGCAAACTCAAAATAATGCGAATTGATCACAAATAATAAGAAATTTTGGAAGGGATGAAATGAGTGTTTGAGCACTAGAGTTTTGAAAGGTCTTTGGGACAAAGAAGTGTTATTTGAGAAGAAGAATCGGAGAGGACGAGGCTTGAATAGCTAAAATGAGGGTCTTAGGATTGGAAAAACACTAAGAGGTCATCGCCCTATATTTGTTGACATCCTGTGCATTATAAAAATGTTAGGCTAATGAAATTAAAGGGAAGAGAATAATCTCTTTTAGAAAATCGATCTATATTATGTAAACCTTTGGCAGAATTATCCGATTTCAAAGATGTTTTCCAAAACACGAAGGGAATCACCAACTCTAAAAAAAGTTGATTCACTTGAATGAAAGAACAATTAAGTGAAAACACCTTTGATTTGGTTTTGAAAAAAAATTATAATAAAAATCAAATTAGGGCGTGTTTGGTTACTTAATGGAATGAGTTTGACCATTATAATGGTAATTACCATTACAAATTAATGTTTAAGCCATTCTTTTGTTTGGTTGGGTATAAAAATGGTGCAATGGGAATGACTATTTCAAATTTCACTGTAATGGGCATTCCTTTTCAAAATCATATGAATGCCCATTGTAATGGCCAACACTCCATTTGTCTTATTTTCCCTTCTTACCTAACATAGATCCAAAATTTATAGTTGATAATTGAGGGCATAATGGTAAAGACACAAATCATTTTCATTCTTATTCTTATTCCATCGAGTAACCAAGTAAAGTAATTGACGTAGTCGAATCCTACTCTCCTTGACCTGGACCTGCACACTAAATGCAATGAGCCAATGACCAACCGTTGTGGTGGTCGATGACACTCCGATGCTAAAGTCAGACAAGGCTTGAGAAAGGATTAAAGCTGTAAATTGGGTTTTGCAGTGTACCGTTCTTCATCGAACCCGTGTCTTATTTATAATGCAAGAGTCGCCGTTCGTCTAGGCCTTTGGTGGCATATTTTAGGAAAAAAGATCTTGCTGCGAATCCTTCCCTAGTTGGAGTCGTCCATGTATGAGATTTTCCATACACGATTTGTGCTCCTTGATCTGTAGGAGAGGTTTACCTTTTGGAGTGTTATCCATGCAAAAACGTTTCCATACACGAATTATACTCCGGTATATGTTTTTTGGTCGGAACAAATGTATTACTGGCATGCCCGTCATAGGTGATTTGCCAGATACTTGCCTGACTAGGCCTTATAGGTATTGGGCTTTCCCATGTGACTTGTGGGCTTAATAGGGCGTTGCAACTTGGATCCAACCTATTGGATTCTGTCGAATTACGCTTAATGTTGTCTAGGCCTTGCTAGATTTGGTGGGTAGTCAAGCCCGCTTTACTCTGCTGATGTGATAATCATGACATGCATACAGAGAGGATTAAAGGATGGTTTGGTGTATCATCAGCTACTCCCCCCGATGTGGTGGGATAGTTCATCGATCCATCAAGTCATGACGTAGAGGACTTGAGAGGTCATGATTGGTTTGAGTCTGAATTGTCTCCTTGAGCGGCGCTTCACTAAATGGGCGTGCATCTGCTAAAAAAAGGCAAAAATTATGTTCACTTTATAAATCCCCTTCATTACAAAGTTCACCTTCTTTACTCTTTGATCATGGAGACTCTACTCTGTCATTCCACTTTCTGTGCTATTGATTTTATCCAACTTTCATGGTCAAAAGTTTGTACATTCTGCAATGGCGGGCCAAAATCAGCCTTTTGATGAACTATTTTCTAAGAACCGTAAGTTCTTTGAGGAGATATCACTTTTTGAGTCAAATCAGAAAAGCCTCCACGTGATATATGTGATCCCTGATGATCGGGTGTTGTTCACATTGGGCACCGGCCAGACGCCACTGTCTCTTCCTAAGGAATTTATCTACTTGCATCAAGGTATGCTCCGATCGAGTGTTTGTTTTCCTGTTATCAAAGAAATTTGGAGCTTATTTGCTTACCTCGACATCACGCCTACTCAACTTGTGTCGAACGGGTATAGGAAGGTTATCATCATACTGATTAGGGCGAAGGACACTAGTGTCCAAGTGTCTCTGAGGGTGATTCAACTGCTTACTTCTCCTCGGATAAATGAGCATGTTGTGTGTGTGTTGACATCGTTGGACTGTTTCGGTAATCTGCCTGATGACTTCAAGTTCTGGCAGAAATATTGTTTCATGGCTCTTGCGAACTTGGAGTATTTTGAGTTTGTCGGTCATCTGATCGAGCGAGAGTTTCGTTAGCTGAGTAAGTTTAGTTTTGTTCTTAATTATGCCAGCCTTACTTGTATATTAAATTGTTATCCATACTTTTTGTAGGGAGATTTCCAAGTACGCCCCTTTCTTCTGAGGACGAAACAGCCATGAAATTTTTTTGTGACATGCCTCGAATGCGGATAGATGATGTTGTTCAGTCTTCTAAATCAAGCGGAGTGGACTGTGAACCCATTGACATTAATTAGGCTCCCACTTTTTTAGTGTGTCAAAGCTGAAGTCTGAAGAAGACAAAACTCCCGAGAGTTAAGATTTCGAGCCCGTCAAGGTGGGCAGAACTAAATGAAGCACTTTCTTTTAACATGCGTTCCTAAAAGCCTCATGCTGCCATCAAGCCCACTAGTAAGCGGTTGGCACTTTCAGAGAGACGCCAAATTGTGGGGCATGCTCTTGATTCGTCCATTGGAGCGAATATTGTTGTGTCCGAGGGGCAGGATGCTTAGGCGAGGGCCCCCATTTCTCTTTTCAAATTGGATAAGGAATATCTTAAGATGGTGGGAGTCGAAGATGTAACAAAGCTGAGTACCAATCAGGCGAAGGTCATGAGAAACTTGTTGTTTCAAGCGGGCCTATCGGTTTCATCCGACGCGTGTTTGACTCGTCCTTTCTCATTGAAGGACTTTAAGTTCAACCCCTTATTATATCGTGAGTCCCCCCCCATCTTGGTGAGAAGTCGTCTAATTGTCATGCCTACTACGAGAAGTTTCCTCCCCGTCGCCCGTATTGTCCTCAGTTCCGATCTCGACCCCATATTAAGGTGGTGATGGGTCCAGGAGATAACTCCCTTCCTTCCTCCCAGTCTACTGTTTTCGAGTCATTTTGTGAGAGGGAGCCAATCATTGAAGGCCCTGATATAGTGAAGGGCGGTGCTGGAGTGATTCCGGTCCCTGAAGACTTCCATCCAAATGCATGGATCAATTTGTTTGCTTTGGATGTGTTGAGCAACCAGGCCTGACACCAGGAGTTTGATATTTCTTATGCCTCGAAAAAGCATATCAATAGGTGGAATGATTGGCTGGTGAATTGTGCTCCGATGCCGACAAGCAATACGCTAGGAGAGCGTATGGACAAGGGGTATACATATCTCATCCTTGGGATGTCATATCTGAACCAATTCGCCGCCACTGGGACGGAGGTTGAGGTTGCCTGTGAAAGGGTGTATACCATAAAGCAATTATTTGTGCATTTACAATAATTATATTCTGACGCTCTCCATGAAATAGTGTCACTGAAGTAGCAACTTAACGAAGGGAGGCATGCTCAGTCGGTTGTTGATTAGGATCTGTGGGAGAGGAGATCATAGGCTCAAAGGATTTACTTGGAAACGTTTGAGTTCGAGCTGGCTGAAACAATGTCCGAAAGGGACAGGTCTAAGGAAGAACTGAACCTTGTCCGTCATGACTTACATTCTGCTTAGGAGGTTGTAACCAAGGTTCAAGCTCTGAATGTTGAGAAGGCCACAAATGAATCATAGTGGACTGCCCGATGTCACCAGCTATAGGTTGACGTTGACTCTAATGCCAAGAGTGTGCGGTCAACAGATGATCATATTTTTATGACGCAAAATGAACTGAGTGTTGCGAAAAACAACTTGATTGTCAAGTATTCCAAAACTGATACGCTGTCGGGCAAGTTGGAACAGCTAGAGCGAGATCTTGATGAGTCGAGGGTGCGCGAAGAAAAGTTTTTGAAGACCCAAGGCACGTTCGAATTCAATAGAGTTGTGCATGAGCGACTAGAGCTGTTGCAGCTGATGAGGGAGGAGCATCCCTAATGGGACCTTTTTCGCTATAAAGAGTTATCTTACGTGGAGTTTGGGGAAGCCTCCAACCAATCAGAAGAAGAAGAAGGTGATCACTCTGAAGAAGAATGTGATGAAGGCCAGAGTGTCCGAGCGGCAGCATGTGCAGAGACACCCCTGATTACGCCCAAACAATACACGCGGTCAATTGCAGTAAAGAATGGGGTGTCGATCCCACGAGGAAAAACGATATACAAAATAAGGTTAAGGAAAACAAACTATGCGAAACTAAAGCTAATAAATTCTAACAAATTTAAAATACAAAATTGAATTTAATTTAATGAAAATTAAGTTTGGAAAAATCACAAGGTTCCAAGAATCCCTCCTAGACTTCACGCGCCAACTAGTATTGATTCGCTATGATGACTCAACTACGTGTTTCACATCCCAAACGACGTAATCGGAAAAATAATCTTTTATGCATTAATATACCCTAATGTAAATGAATTTAAGATTTCACTTTTTCTGAAAAAAACACAAACATTTGTCATATGTGATATCCTAAACTTACGTTATATCCGGAGACAATACCATAATAAATGATGATCACATATAACTAACCTACCGGAATCAATTAATTCTTAAACATTCCACACATAAGAAAAGCGTGACTAAGCTTATATGGAGAAGAAAAGATAATCATCGGAATAATAAAAATCTACGAAGAAATCTATGGTATCCTTCTCACTGAAATAACATAAATTTCTATATTAAATAAAAGTGATAATCATTAAACATCATTATTCATCGTGAAAACTTAAAGCGAATCAAATGCTAATTTAGTGCGTTACATATAGGAGTTCACCTTGCGTGGGGTTTAGTGATTCATGGTGGTGGTGGTCACAACATCAGTGGAGGAGGAATCCATCACTTCCTGTACGTGCACGAATCCCAAGAAGAAGAGCTAAAAAGGCTTTGTGGTGGCTCTTACAGATTCACGGGGTGTCAATAGCCACAACTGTTTTTCAAAACTGAAAAACAGTTTCTCCCGCGCGAATTCGCTGCTTCTTGCTGGTTCGTCTTCTCCAGCGCGACAGCGCCCTGCTTCGCCGCTTCGACTGCGCTATCTGCGAGCTCCTTCGTCGTCCGAACGTCTCCGTTACCTACACGAACAGAGAGAATGTGAGGGAACAGTGGAATCAACACAAACGCGAATGAGGATGAGGAACAGGGAATGAAACAGGGAGGTGCCCTGTCTGTTTCGCGGTGGTAGCGAGTCTGTCGCGGTGGTGGTGGCTCTAAAAGAGAGAGGCGTGGAGGAGGGAGAGACCGTGGAGAAGAGAGAAAGAGGAAGGAGGGCGGCTGCGAGGGATAGAAACAGGGAGGTGCTCCCTATTTCATGACAGTACCGTGCGCGCGGTGGTGGCGATGGTGCTCAGGTGATGGTGGCGGCGAGAGAGAGGGAGGGAGATGGTGGTGGCAGCTGTGTTATGGACAAAGAGGACGGTGGCGAGGTGAGGTTTGTAGCGTGAAACAGGGGCGAGGACGGTGGTTAGATGGTGGCAAGGTGGTGTTTGGTTAGTGGCGAGAGAGCTCTGTCTCTGCCCCAATGGAAGTGGTGATGGTGGCTGGAAAAGAGAGGAAGATCAGAAAACGTGGAAGAGAGGAGTCTCCAAAAAGAAGGCAAGAGGGAAACCTAAATAGGGTTCCCCTATTTCCTTGTTAGGTTGGGCTTAGGATTCTAGCTATCTGGGCTTGGGCTTGGGCTTGGGCTTGGTTAAAGTAAGTGGACCATGCTTATTCGGGTTAGGCTTAGATGTGTGAACCACTCTTTTGTACCACCGCTAGAACCAACAAATTAATCATTTTATCAAATTGTCGTCTTAATGCGATTTTATCGTTCACGCGCGCAGATTCCTACAAAAATATAAAAATTGAAATAATTAGAATAAAATATATTAATTGAAGCACTAACATATGTAAATTAAGGGATATATTTTGTAGTAATTACGTGTATATCAACCCCTTATTTCCTTTCCTGCCAAATCCGATTTTGTTGTATCTGAACCTCATCCTGATGTGGAGTGAACTTTGTACTATTGGTTTATCAATGAAAGATAGCATGTTAAATAACGTTTTGTACTTGTGTGTTTATTGACTTTCCTTGCTAGTTTTTTTCTGCTTTGTCTTACCGCGCGACTAGCTTTTAGACAAGAAGTTGTACTGAATCGAAAAGTTGTACAATTGATCCGCTGTGTACTCCGCCAAATACGGACCAAGTTGTGGATTAGACCAATAGTTGTCGTTGCTATTATAAGCGAACTAGTCAAATTGTGGCCATGCGTGTGCATTGTTGTAAATAATCAGATGATGGTCCTTGTGAGTTATTTGAGTTGAGCTTCCTGGGCTCCGATTGGGCTTTCAAATTATTTCTACTCGCTGTCGGCAGACAAGGCTGGAAGGGAGACTAGAAGTTGTTGTCATCAGCTATAACTAACTAAATCTTGGTCGGGTTCGGCAATCATTTATGTAGTTGGAGGATGATCCTTAGCAAACCGTTATCATCAGGTTGTGTGAGCATTGATTAGACTCCCACATTTTAACCCATCGTCATCTGCGTTTGGCGAACTAGGATTAAAGCGATAGGGTTCGGTGATCATTGTCTACAATTGGACGATGATCCCTGGCAAGCCATCGTCATCAGGCTGCATGATCACTGACTAGATTTCCATTTCTAACCCATCGTCATCCGCACTCAACGGACTAGGTGTTAGAGCGATAGGGTTCAACAATCATTAACTACAGTTGGACAATTATCCCTGAGAATCCATCATCATCAGGCTGTATGAGCACTGACTAGAACTTTCTAACCCAACGTCATCCGCGTTTGGTGGACTAGGTGTTAGAGCAATAGGGTTCAACAATCATTGTCTGCAGTTGGACAATCATCCCTGGCAAGCCATCATCATCAGGCTGTATAAGCACTGACTAGATTTCCATTTTCTAACCCATCGTCATCCGCACTCGACGGACTAGGTGTTAAAGCGATAGGGTTCGACGATCATTAACTGCAGTTGGCCGATTATCCATGACATTCCATCATCATCAGGCTACATGAGCACTGACTAGACTCCCACTTTTTAACCCAACGTCATTCGCGTTTGGTGGACTAGTTGTTAGAGCACTAGGGTTCAACAATCATTGTCTACAGTTGGACAATCATCCCTGGCAAGCCATCATCATCAGGCTGCATGAGCACTAACTAGACTCCCACTTTTTAACCCATCGTCATCGCGTTTGGCGGACTAGGATTAAAGTGGACCAAAAACTATCATCATCAGTGGCCTACTGACTAAATTTTTGTCGGGTTCGACGATCATCATCTGCGAAAGAACGGTAACCCCTGGAAAGCCATCGTAATCAGATATCGAGTGCATTGACTAGACTACCACTTCCTAAGTTGTCGTCATCCACTATTGACAGACTAGGATTAGAGCAGACTAGAAGCTATCGTAATCAGTCGTCACCGACTAAGCTTTGGTCAGGTTCGGTGACAATTATCCATAATTGGACAATAGTTTGTGGCGAGCCGTCTCGATCTGGCGATAGAGCGCTGACTAAGCCTCCACTCTCTAAGTCGTCATCATCTGCTTTTGGCGGACTAGGAGTTAGAACAGACCAGAAGTTGTTGTCATTGGTCGAAATCGACTAAGCTTTGGTTAGGTTCGGCGAC
>QNQO01003334.1:0-56104 GCA_003290165.1 Berberis thunbergii | reverse complement strand
GCATATCATCAATGTAAACTTTCCATGTTCCTGTCAATTTGTGTTTTAAACATTCAGTTTACCAGTTGTCTGATTAGTAGCATCTGCGTTTTTCAAGCCGACGACATCACCCTATAACACTATATCCCTTTTTCATTTACGAATGATGTCTTTTCTTGATCAGGTGGGTGCATCAATATTTGATTGTAGCCTGAGTAGACATCCATGAAGCTAGTAAGCTATGTCCAACGTGGCGTCCACGATCTGATCAATGTGGGGAAGTGGGAAGTTGTCATTCAGGTAGGCCTTGTTTGGGTATCATGTTTCCTTAATCCATGTCCATATTGAGTAAACGCTGCACTTCCTCATTTTTTTATCTCGTTTCTTCCGGACACCATGGGCTGTCATATAATTTTATGGGTCCCACCTCTAAGATGATGGGTGATTATTGACGGATCAATTCAATGTCATGTCTCACATGGCCCAGGCAAATATGTCCTGATCCTATTGTAGCAAGCTTCGTGAATGCTTCCCTAGTCGTTGCTCACGTAGGAACCTATCTGAATAGCTCTGCTATTGAGAGGGCTATCAAGGTAGACCGTGATGGTTTCTTCCTCCAGTTGGCTGACATTGGGCATGCGTCAAGGGTTACCGAGCCTCGTTGTCTAGGATAGGTTGTTCTACCCCTACTCTTGGGCGGGATAGAGAGTCATCTTAGTTGTGGAGCCAGCTGCCAACTGAGAATCGGCTCGGTGGCAGTGTCGTCATGTACTGGCATTCCCTGGCTAATACCCGGTTGCCTTTTAGCGTATCGACCACTTGGTTTGTCAGATACTTGATGCACTGGTGTAGAGTGGAGAGTGTCACTCCCATTTGGTGTATTCTGGGTCTCCCCAGGACCGCATTATATGCGAAGGTGCATCGATCACTATGAATTCTTGAAACAAGGTTTTTTGAGTTGGCTTCTCTCCCGTTATTATCGTCAGTCGTATCTTTCCCACAGGGAAGCGCTTTTCGCACTGAAATCGATCATCGAACGATTATCGGGGGTCAATGCTTTATCCTCTAATTGCATGTTGTGGAACGTGCGGATAAACAAGACGTTCAATGAGCTCCTATGCCACCAAGGCTCTCCTTACTTCCTAGCTTACTAGAGAGATCGTTACTACCAAGGCATCATTGTGTGGGAGTTGTCTTCCCTTGAGGTCTTTTTCTATAAATGCTAATGGCATGGAGCAGTCATGCTACTGAGCACCGTGCTAATTGTTCGTCGCGAATTGCTTTGATCCTCATACCTCGGAGGGCCCTTTTTCCTGGACCTATTAGATAGTTCGGACTCAAAATGGGCTTCATGAAACACGCATATCCTGTCGACTGATTTATCTCTGGGCCCAGTTTGCTCCTGGTTGCCCCTCCTCTTCTAGGGCGATGTAGCTCTGCGCTTCGTTCATAAATCTGCCATATTGCTGGTGGGTTCAGAGTTAGGAATTTATAGAACTTACGTTTCTCCAATCCGTCGATGAAGGCTAAGACAACCGCCGTGTCCTTTCACACATTGACGACAGTTAAATCGCTGTTGAAGCAAGTTAGATTTTGGGATTTGAGCATTTTCATCGATTTGGGTCAGGTCCGGTCTTTGAGCAATTTCATTGATTTGAGTCAGGTCAGGTCTTTGAGCATTTTCATCGATTTGAGCATTTTCGCCGTGTCCAGAGTCAGGTCTTTGTTTCATCGATTTGGGCATATTCATCTTCAGCAGGACTTGACGTAGAAAAAATGATATTGGATCCGATTCGGGGTCCATCAGTGCTACTGTTGTTTCGGGATGTTAGTTTGTTTTCCATTGTTGCATGATTGGGTGGTCACCATCTCTTAGTATTCTGAGGAGAGATGATGCTAACGAAAGGTTAGGAACTTTATTGTTCCCCACTGCCAGAGCCAAACTAATGTAGTCGTTTTCTCTCCCTGCTTTGATATTGACTTGCAAACCTATTGACCTGCATAAGGAACACACGTGAGCCCACAGACCACCGTTGTGGTGGTTGATGACATTCCGATGCTAAAGTCAGGCAGGGATCTGAGGAACGTGTAATGCTATAAATAGGAAGTTTGTAGTGTACCTTATCTTACCAACCTCATGTCTTATTTATAGTGCAGGAGTCCTGGTTCAACCGGGCCATCGATGGTGTAGTTTAGGGAAGAAGACATGCATGAAGATCATTATCTAATTAGGAGTCGTGTTGTGGAGGGAAGTTTCCCTGTTAGCCATGTGCTCCTAGATACACCAGGAGATAGCTCTCGTTCCGAGAGTATTCTATAGGTGGAAGTCTCCATATGTGATACGTATTCTGGAATATGCTTCCTTGTTGGAAGTAAAAAGTCGGCGTAATTGCATGTCCGAAACTGGTCCTCGAGATACTTGCCTTAACAGGCCTTACGGGTATTGAGGATAGTTGTGAGACTCGTGGGCCTAGCAGGCTGTAAAGAATTCGGGTTTGTTTGGCGTACTGCATTGGGTGGGCTTAGAACCGCATGGGCCGGATCAATGTTGGGCTGCTGCTAGGGCCTAACTTTCCTTGAGATCATAATGACACATGTAGGACGTAGAGTTGGATCGTTTTGGTGTATCATCACTACCCATCCCGTCCGGTCCCAAAATGATTTTTTTTAAATATTTATTGTGTATAATTTTAATATCAGCCCATGATAAATAGATTTTAGCATTAATTGTAGTTGATCAAAGTTGGTTGGCATAAGTCATCATAGCAATGATACAAACATAGAAAGAAGATACTTTGATCAATAACTCATTATTTTACAATTTTTTCTTTGGCACTTGTAGGATTTAACCATCCAACTACCTTAGTTCATTTTAAGGTTTTATTAGCCCATCATATTCTAATGAAAAAAATATGAAATTATTGCATCTTTACAGTAATTATCCATGAAAAATGCAAAACATAAACCTTTTTTTACACCATCATGGGCATGTAAACCACTTTGTCCCGTCGTGATGAGGCGAACCAAATACAATAATACTTATGTTGGCAAGTCTGGTGAAGAAGAAACTGTTTACAAAGTTATTAACTAACTGGGATGAGATCCATGATTAAAATGAAACAATAATAAATAAATAAATTATCCAATGTATCCCCCCCCCCACACACAGACACACACACTCACACACGAAATGGAAGCAGGGGTGATTGGTGAAGATGCCAAGGAAGCTCCTAAGAGAATTTTTAGTATATGCTCATCCCGAACCCATTTTGAATGGGACAAGGTTAGGACGATGTATATCCCATCCCATCCCGTCCTGTGCACACCCCTAGTTGGAACGACCAATAGAAGGTGAAGTGCTTGTAGTGCTACCGTTCGGTGTAAGCAAAGGATCAAAAGGTTCATGTGTTGCAGCCTGTTCAAGATGGACATTCTTTTGTTTGTTTTTTTTGGTGGTGTTTCTTCGAACAAAATTTCAAATTGGATTTTTGAGCACGCGACATTTCAGATTCAGGGCAATGATTGATGATTTCTTAATGTCATATATGTTACATAGCAGAAAAACATTCAACACCTACCATATTGTAGCTGCAGGGAGAGTGTTGTATATGTTAATATCGTGGTTGATAAATTCTTAACGTTGTACATGATATGTTAGCGAGGTGTATAAACTAATAGGTGAACAACCTACCCTTTCAACTTGAAAATATGTGTGTTATCAGCCTCAGAGATACAAATTGCTTTCGAGCACTGGGTAATTTGAAAATGAATTTCTTTAATTGCAAGCGATTTGGCGCGAAAAAACTATAAGGATCTGTTTGATTGCACTGAAAGTAGACATGAAAATTGAATCCATTTTTGTGAATCTGATTTCGAGACCCCCTCTGGACTTTGATTCTCATGACTAGTAGAAAACAATCTTATGAAGAATCGATTTCCTGTCAATAAATAGACAACCAAACAACGGAATTTGCATAATGAGGAAAACAAATTTCATTTCTCAAGGGAATGGCTAACTAAACAAACCATAGTGCAGTAGAAAATAGACATGAGAATTAAAACCATTTCCGCCGATTCTGATTTCGATTCCAAATAATCGGGTCAAATATTTGGACTCCCAAATTTTGGGAAAAGAAAAAAGACCTTGGCCCATGTTCATTTTACATGTTGAGTGTTTGGTGGCACAGAGGAAAAGACAGAGCAATTACTTACAGGTAATTTCGTTATTCCTGGCACTTCATTGCTCGTGTCACGGACTAGTAATCCATGCGGCACTAGCTATCCAATTCACTAGTAAGCCTATGAGTAGTTACTTTGACGGGCACAAATATTAACTTGAGAATGCACAATATCAATCTGTAGACAATATAATAATGCACAATAGTCAGTAAAAGCTCTCATTCACATTCAATAGATTACAATGGGGAGGAACGTTCGGAAGGACGTTGCTCAAGACTAGTTCGATGTTATCGATCAATAGAAATACAAGTTTGAAGTTGAAAAGCAATGCAAAGAAAACAATAAAAATGTTAGCGGTACAGTCTGGCCCGACTATGCAATGGAGGCAACACGTCCTCACAGTCAAGAGCTCAAACCTTCCCCCTATAATATAGATGCTAAGCATTGGACACTTTCAAAAGGAAACATTGAGTTTTGAGACCATTAGGAAAGTCTTGAAAGACCTCTGACCTTGGTTTTACCTGACCAACAGTACTAGTCCTGACACTCTCCCACACTCAATTCGCTGACGCCCTCGCAGCAAACTTTCCAAGTACTCTTCCAGCTTTGAGAGGTATGGCAGCAGATGCTCGACTGGCTCCCAACTATTCTCTGAAGGAGGTTCATCCTGCCACTTGACCAAATATTCTCTATCCGGGCCTGTGTTGTTGATGAGGCAGTCAGCTAAGATTCTTCCACTTCTCGATCTGGCTTAGTAGGATGCTTAGGCAATGCTCGTGTAGATACATTTCTTGTGGGATCAGTGGCATCTGCATGGTAGAACTTCAAGTTACTTGCATGGAAGACAGGATGGGTGAAACGGAGCCAATGTGGTAACTTGACGCGATAGGAGACTTTGCCGATTTTCTCAATAATCCGTACCGGTCCCTCATACTTGCGAAATAGATTGTTGTGTGCTCTAGCTGTCCTTTTATACTTGTTGAACATATCTAGCTTCACCAATACCAAGTCCTCGACTTCAAAAGGATCAATTCGTCGTTTCTTGTCAGCCCATTACTTCATGTGACGGGAGACTTTCTCAAGATAGGCTCGAGCAACTTCAATGTTTTTCTGCCTGGCGTTGACAAATTCAAGAGCTCTTGGGCTGGGTCCTTCGTATCCGGTAAGTACTGTATGTGGTGTCAATGGTTGCTGACCAGTAACCAACTTAAAGGGACTGGAGTGAGTAGCTGAGCTCTTTTGTAAGTTGAAACAGAATTGTGCAACATCAAGTAGTCCCACCCAATTTTTCTCGTTTGCGCTTACAAAATGACGAAGGTATTCTTCAAGCATAGAGTTAAAGCGCTCAGTCTGTCCATCAGATTGGGGATGTTGGTTTGTCGACATATTAAGTTTGGATCCCCAAGAGCTTGAACAACTCCTTCCAGAACTTTCCTGTGAAGCGAGCATCACGGTCGCTAACAATGTTTTCGGGCAGTCCCCAATACTTCACTACATGCTTGAGGAACAATTGCGCTGTATCTTCGGCTGTGCAAGTCAATCCGGTCGGCACAAAGGTCAGATACTTTGATAATCGGTCAACAACTACAAGGATACTCCTGAAATCCTCCACTTTCGATAACCCCGTAATGAAGTCCATGGAAACACTTTCCCAAGGACGAGTTGGAACAGGCAGGGGCTCTAGTAAGCCTACTGAGCGATCTCTTTCAACCTTATCTTGCTGGCAAATAAGACATGTTCGAACATAGGCCATTACATTCTCCTGTATCTGCGGCCAATAGTACCCCCCTCTAACAATGCAAGTGTTCATCTCCAGCCTGGATGTCCCGCCCAATGGGTGTCATGGCATTCTCTCAAAAGTTCTTTTCTCAAACCTGAAGTTCTCAGAAGATAGAGACGATTACCAGTTGTGAGTATTGCTCCATCTTTTATCCAGAACCGTCGAGTTTTGCCCTGCTTGATCAACTCTGTAATGGCCTTCGCTTGTAGATCTGTCTGTAGGCCTACTTTGATCTTCTCCAAGATGGTGTGACTCGAACCAGTATGGGTTAGCACTGCAAGGTATGCCCTTCTACTGAGTGCATCAGCTACATTGTTAGTGCACCCTGGCTTGTATTCCAATACTAAGTCAAATTTTGCTAATTTTTTCTGCCATCGAGATTGCTTGGAGGTTAGCTTCTTCTGAGTAAGGAAATGGATTGCTGCAGCATTATCCGTTTTAACAAGGACTTGAGATCCCAAGAGGTAGTGTCTCCACACCCGTAAACAATGTACAATGGCTAGCAATTCATTTTCCTGAGCTGAGTAACGAGACTCTGCATCATTCAACTTTCGACTCTCATATGCTACTGGATGACCATCTTGAAGTAAAACTCCCCCTAAGGCATAATCAGATGCATCTATTTGGACTTCAAAAGGGCTTGGTGATGTCTGGCAAGGCCAATACTGGATCTTTCATCACGGCCAATTTCAAGTCTTGGAATGAAGCTTCACACTGCCTATCCCATTCCCATGTTCGGTCTTGTTTCAACAAATTTGTCAGGGCAACAGCTCTCTTAGAGTAGTCCCTTATGAAGCGACGATAATAGCTTGCGAGTCCAAGGAAAAAACGTAGTTGAGACATGTTCTTAGGAGAGTTCCAATCATGGATTGCCTTGACTTTCTCCATGTCCATCCGAATCTTGCCATTGCCAATAACATGACCCAAGAAATTGATCTGGGTCTGGCCGAATGAGCACTTTTTCTTCTTGACAAAGAGATGATTATCCCTAAGGATTTGGAACACTTCTCGCAAATGATGTAGGTGTTCTTCTATAGTCCCACTATAAACCACAATGTCATCGAGATAGACAACCACAGACTTGTCCAGAATGTGACGGAACAGGCTATTCATAAGGGTGCAAAATGTAGCTGGAGCATTGATCAAGCCGAAGGGCATTACTAGGAACTCATATGACCCATATCTAGTAGAACAAGCAGTTTTGGGTTCGTCACCAGCAGCAATGCGGACCTGATGGTAACCTGATGTCAAGTCGAGTTTTGTGAAGTATCTGGCGGATCCAAGTTGGTCGAATAAGTCTGCAATGAGCGGGCAGCGGGTATTTGTTCTTTATAGTGACTTTGTTCAAAGCTTTATAATCAACACAAAGGCGAAGACTGGCATCATGTTTCCGCTGAAAAAGAACAGGTGCCCCATAAGGTGTTTTAGAGGGCCGCATGAATCCCGACTCCAACAAGCCATCTAGTTGTGTTCTCAATTCGGTCAGCTCTGGAGGGCTCATGCGATATGGACTACGTGCGGGTGGCTTGGCACCAGGGACTAACTCAATTTCGTGATCAATGAGCCTTCTGGGAGGTAGATTCTTTGGCAATTCATTCGGCATCACTTCGCTGAAGTCAGCAATAACTTGGGCAACTTCCTCAAGGATTTTGCTAGTATCATCTTCCATCTCTAGCTTTGCCACAGCTAAGTATGTATCTTCTCCTTTGGCCAAGCCTCTCTTGACTTGGAGCGCCGACAATATTCTATCATGAGTTGTTGGTCGAATTGAGGTTGGTACAATGCATAGTCTGGGTCCGAAAAACGCCAAGGAGTCCATGAAAGGTAGTGGTCCTGCTGCAGCTCTTCGGAAGAATTCTTGGCCAAGAATCACCTTAAAATCATCAAGTGGAACGGCCAAGAAGTTTGATCTTCCTTCCCATGGACCAACCTGTAGTGGCACAGCTCTAGCCATACCATTAATAGAGATTGCCTCAGAGTTGACAGCTTTCAACTTACCCACATCTCCTTCTAAGTTCAGACCCACACGTCTAGCTTCATTTGGGGCAATAAAATTGTATGTCGCTCCGGAATCCAACAATGCTTGGGAAGGGAACCCATTGATAGTGATGTCGATGTATTGCAAAGCCTTCTTGTGTGGGTGCTCATACATTTCTCTTTTGACAGCATTGAGCTTGCGTAGAGCTCCCATCTGGGAGGTCTCACTGTTGGTGGGGTTCGAGCTCGATGCGGTCGAGTTAGAAGGTTCTGCTTGAAGCAAGGACATTAATGAGTGTAGGGCTGGTTTGGATGGACATTTGCCTGTTGGGTGATCCCTGCTATTGCAAAGAATGCATGGGGCAGGGGCAGATGGTCTCCACTGCCCAGAGTAGTTTTGCCCTCCTTTGTTGTTGTAATTTGAATTGCTAGAGCTGGCATTCCAATTTTTGTTGGAACTCCAATTCTGGTTGGACGGCCGGAAATTGTAGTTTCCTCGGTTCTGATTTGAGTTTCCCCAGTTTTGGTGAGGTGAGCGAGCATTCGACTCTGAGCTTGAATTGGTATTGTCAATTCTAGCTATGGAGTGATTGAGTGAAGTGGATCCAGTCATGGGCATATAATCGCTAAACCTTTCTGCTGCCGCAATAGCACTTGTAATATCTGTCACCTTCTGCCTTTGCAATTCTGCTTGTAGAAGCAGCTGAGCTTGTTCCATGAAACAGAAAACTTTGTCCTTCTCAGACATGTCTCGAATATCTAGCAAGCAAGTTGAGAATTGTCGGACATAGTCTCGAATATTGCATGTCTGTTTGATGGTGTGGAGCTTTCTCCTTGCTAAGAAATCAGTGTTCTCAGGCAAGAATTGATTTATGAGTTCCTTCTTGAGGTCTGCCCAAGTTCTAATAAGGATGCGACCTTCTTCCATATCTACATATTTGGTTCTCCACCATAGTTTTGCATCACCTGCTAAGTACATGGTCGCCATGGTAACCTTGGCTTTTTCGGATTCAGAGTTCACCGCGCGAAAATACTGCTCCAGATCAAACAAGAAGTTCTCTAACTCCTTCCCATCACGTGCCCCAACATACGACTTTGGCTCGGGCACTTTTATCCTATGGTGATCAGTTGTCCCTGTGGCCTTAGTAAGCAAGCCAACCCTTGCAAATAAGTCCTCCAACTGTAATTGGAAGTCACTCATCACCTGAGCTGTGGGGTGAGACGACTCTTCCATAGCGATTGTCCGCCCCTCTAAGTTATCAACGTGCTCAGCCAGCGAATCCACTCTTTCTGCCAGTGAAAAGAGTCCATCCAACCGACTAATCTGTTCTCCCAAAGTGTTCAACTGGTCCATTCTGCTTTCTAGTCTATGCATTCGACTACCCTGTCGTTCCTCCATAGCGCTAAGGCGCTCATTTAGTTCTTGCATCCTGGTTTGCATTCAACAAGCTCTGGCTCTGATACCAACTGTCATGGACTAGTAATCCGTGCGGCACTAGCTATCCAGTTCACTAGTAAGCCTATGAGTAGTTACTTTGACGGACACAAATATTAACTTGAGAATGCACAATATCAATCTGTAGACAATATAATAATGCACAATAGTCAGTAAAAGCTCTCATTCACATTCAATAGATTACAATGGGGAGGAACGTTCGGAAGGACGTTGCTCAAGACTATTTCGATGCTATCGATCGATGGAAATACAAGTTTGAAGTTGAAAAGCAATGCAAAGAAAACAATAAAAATGCTAGCGGTACAGTCTGGCCCGACTATGCAATGGAGGCAACACGTCCTCACAGTCAAGAGCTCAAACCTTCCCCCTATAATATAGATGCTAAGCATTTGGGTACTTTTCAAAAGGGAACATTGAGTTTTGAGACCATTAGGAAAGTCTTGAAAGGTCTCTGACCTTGGTTTACCTGACCAACAGTACTAGTCCTGACAGCTCGAATGTTTTCGTCTTTCTCAATCTTGTCCATTCTTCCAAGTCCAACTCTTCACTCACATCACATCTACCTATGAACTCAGAAATCCCCAAACCCTAATTTCCCTTCTCCATCTATTCTTACATGTTGGGATGAAGTTGGCTTGAATAGTCCCACATCAAGTAAGGTGGAGTTGTCACTAAGGTTTATAAGAAAATAGTCCACTTCCTAATAGTATCGATGCCTTTTAAGGGAAAACCCCACGCCACCTAGGCCCAGATGGAAGGCCCGATCCGATAGGTGGTGTTTAAGTTGGGGACAATATCGTTGCTATGTATAGTGGACCAAGGGGTACGCACAAGTGCACGTGCGCGTCTCCCCAACAATTGGTATCAGAGCCGATGGTTTGACTGGGACTTGGTAGGCGAGGTGAAGGTGCAGGCGGCACATTATTCAGGGGATAGGCGTAGGCGCAAGTGCGCGGTCCATCAGATGAGTGATCCAAATCCTTGCCGATATGGTGTCCGAGAATATCCTACAAGTCTGGATGAGGTGGAGTTAGTGCGGAGGTTGCAGCTAGGTGGAGCCAACAACGCCAAAAATAGTCAAGCCTGGACAAGGTGGAGTTAGTGCGGAGGTTGCGACTAGGTGGAGCCAAAAACGCCGAAAATAATCGAGTCCGTACACCGAGTGCTACCCACGGGATCGTGGTTGCACGGTTGCACTTGAGACTCGAGGAGAAGATGTACTTCGAGATGTTGCAGACCGGTGGATGGATTGTAGGATGTGTGACGATTCGCGCCAAGGTAGAGATTGTTGGGATGAAGTTGGCATAAATAGTCCCACATCAAGTAAGGTGGAGTTATCACTAAAGTTTATAAGAGAATGGTCCACTCCCTAATAGTAACGAGGCCTTTTAAGGAAAAACCCCACACCACTTAGGTTAAGATGAAAAACCTGATCTGATAGGTGGTGTTTAAATTGGGGATATTGGAAACAATTTTGCTATATATAGTGGACAAAATGGGCGCAAGTGCACGTGAGCGTCGCCGCAACATTACATCTCCTCTCTGAAACCCCAATTTGAATCAGAGGAGAGAGAAGAAGAAGAAATGAGCAATTTGAGAGCAATCTGTTGGCCCAGCTCGATTGGGGTTTTCGTTTCACAACCCAACTTACAGATCGTATCGAGCTTTCTCTCCGTCCCTATCTTCTTCTCCTTGGCTAAGTTTCTCATATTTCCTGAGGAGTGATCCATTGCACCGGGTGAATTTGAGGAGACCCTTGTTAGAGCATGGACAGAGGAGAAGTCTCCTTATGAAACTCTCGGTATCTTCTCCTCTTTGTATTGAAATTGATCGTGTTTTGTGAGATACAAATTTGGGTTTTTAATACTTCACCTGATGATTATTCTCTGTCTTTCGGATTTGGCTAAATTAGTGAATTATGGGCACAACTTAGTTGATACTTGCACTTTGGTTTATCCTAATTGAAATATAGAAAATTAAATTTTTTATTGGAAGTATAAAAATACCCATTTTCCTAATTGAAAATTTTATGTTATTCGTAGTAGTAGGTTAAACGCCTTGGTTTTTTGTAATTCTCATCTTAATATCTAGGGTGAAACAGATGGGTTAATGTACAAATCTCAAATGACTTAACTAGGTAAATAACTGAACTTTGTAAGATGAGGTTTTCAGATACCCAAACGAGTAACTAGGCAAGTCAAAGGAGTAAAATGGCACCCCTTAATTTTGTTCCATAAGCTAAACATTGATGAATGGGTATTGTTGGAAATGTCTTGATGTGAGCTTTCAATTGGCATTCACACATGTTGACTATTTAGGAATCACATGTAATGATGAATTCCAGCAATATCCTATGTATATCATGCACTGAAGGAATGTCAAGACGGGCTATATCTTAACCTTGTTATCTCAACTACAGGTTCCTTGGGCTAGGCACGTATGATATGTTCCTTTTTCAGTCAAGGATGAACTTGAGAAATTAGTATTTTGTTTTGAAAAGAAACAAGAGACAATGAATCTCCTTGGTTGCAACCAAAGGGATCTGTTTAAATGAACCATCCCCAATTTCCAATCATATGATGGTATCTTGATAATGAACATGATCAGCTTGTGTCATAAGGAGTTCAATGGGAAGTGGAAGAGTTTTTTTTTTTGTCTGTAAATAGTCAAGACAAGCGCGTCAATTTGGTTAATATCCTGATATGCTCGTCTTGAAATTGTAATTTCTCAATCCACTAATTGGTTGTTTCATCCGAGAATATAACGTGGTACTAAAACTTACCTTTCAGTCTTAAAATGTAAATCAAGTTAACTAATTTGCATAAATGAATTAATTTGGACTTCAATTGTGTGGGTAAAGACTGCTATTACTTTGCGTGCACATAATTGAGAGGGCTGCTATCTCTGTGTCTGTTTTGTGTTGGCAGCTTTTGAATGCTGTCTTTCATTCTTGTGTGCAGAAAAGGATCCCCAAGTCGTCTTTTGTGTGCGTATATCTTCATTTCTCACTGAGAACAGATGCTTACCACATATTATTTTGGCCCCTATGTTGACATGCATATATATTTTGGCTTCAGTTGTAATCTTGTTTTATTCAATTTACAGAGCTTGAAAGAGATGGTGATGATGAGGAGATTGAATTTGCCTATAGACGTCTGGCCAAGTTCTATCATCCAGATGGTTTGTTCCTTATCTACAGTTTACAAGATGTGAATAATTAATGTCTGTTTTTAATGAATGCAATTTATTAATAGTCTTATAGTCATAAGTCAGTCATTTGGATATCATATGCTATTGTTAGAGAAAGGGATACAAA
This sequence comes from Berberis thunbergii, assembly GCA_003290165.1. Lineage (NCBI taxonomy): Eukaryota > Viridiplantae > Streptophyta > Magnoliopsida > Ranunculales > Berberidaceae > Berberis > Berberis thunbergii. Next base: position 43,417 of record QNQO01003334.1, on the reverse strand, counting down.
TTTTGTCAATGGGTCATGGATTGTCATAGTTGTTACATTTTATTTGTGTTTTATATATATACTAGTATATTACCCGTGCCGTTGGCGCGGTCACACACTTTCCCCGTAGTGTGTATCCGTGCCTTTAGCGCGGCTACGTGTCATGCCTCCGCATGCCACCCTGGTTATTGGGTCGTGCCTTCAGTACTCCCCACCATGTTTATTCTATTTGAAAGAAGCATCTTTCAATTTTTATTTAAAAAAAAATAAAAGAGTTCACGTATTAAAATATTTTATCTTCAAGAATTTGTCTCCAGCAATTACAGTATTCCTTCCTGATTGATAAGCCTTACTCCAAACTCACCAAACCTAAACAGGAATTGAAGAGGACGGGAGAAACCTACATGTACAGATTACATTATTTTTTGATTTTGGTAAAATTCATTCATATGGGATTCCCATATAAAAGACTTTTTAGATGAGAGCAAGAATGAAATTTAACAACTGTATCAAGGGCATTCAATTCCCAAGAGATTGAAACATAAAATAAGAATCAAAGGTTCATATACACAACAATACAAAAGTGTTAGACACCAGCTATGTACTATGTACTGTTGATGAGATACAGTGCCTGCAACTCACTTCTTACAGTTGAAGCTCTTTGAACCCTTTTCTTTTAATCAACAGCAAATTGCCTCCTCATCATCACGACTGAAGCAATCCCCATACCCACCAGCAAATTGCCTGCTGATTTCATTTGGTGGTTAGACGACACGGTGCGGCCATTAAAGAACCTCTCCATCTGGTTGTTGCACCTCTGAAATGATTAGAGATGCCTTGCGAGAGACAGGGAGATAATCGAGAAAGGGGGGAGGTTCTCCAACTTAGCAAAATGAAATAGAGGGGAGATTGCCCAATAACTCGTATCCATCGGCTTGAAATGATGTACTAAAATTTTTATTTAATGAAATCAAGATGAACCATATGATTTATGTATGTAGGGGTACATTTTTAAGTTGGATGTGTTTTGTTTATATATGTATATAAAATGATATAAAGGATAGGTGATGATAATAATCATAGCTATAAGGTGATAATAAAATGTTAAATCTTAAGCTCACTCCATGGGTGAAAATACATTGCATATATTGATAAGGTGGCAATGGATATCTTAATCTCATTGTGGAGTTGGGTATCACATTACCCTGAGTTTAGAGGGGTGCTTTTTTATTCTTTTTATGCTAATTGGAGAACTATGATTTTGGGGCCTTAGTGTTCTTAATGTGCTCTATTGTGTCTCAAAGCATTTTTGAGTATTAAAATATTTTCCTTAAAAAAATGAGTTATAACAACTGACTGTTAAATCTACCAACACGTCATTGCCTTTTCATAGTCCACATTCTCACCATCAGAGATCATAGAGCCATCATCATTTTCTTTTAATTGGCTGGTAGTTGGTAGTATGAGTTTATGGAAGAAAAGAAATGGTGAGGGAGAAGTAGAATGGAGATGGCAATAGGGGTAGGCATCCCATCCTGGTCTCATCCCGTCCCGTCCCGATTTTTTCGGGTCTTTTTGGGATTGATCAAACATTTCCCTATCTCATCCCGCCCCGATCTAGAGTAAGATGGGATCAGGATGAAGATTTTTAGTCCCACCTATCCAGTCCCGTCCTAAAGTTATTTATTTAATATTTATTATAATTGTTTTAATCAAATTACTCTTCGAAAGAAAAAATTTAGGATGTGTTGAAATTAAATCAAAGCATCTATTGTTTGAAAATTTTCTTGTTTGATTTGGTACTATTTGTTTGGATAGAAACTTTATTTTAGAAATGGTAGGTAAAATAGAATCCATGAAAATTTATGTTTTTTTTTCACATTTTAGATTGGTTATAGGACAATTATTCTTGTAAAAAGTAAAGGCAAATGATGGTTTGGGTTAGTTTTGCAATATGAGTTATGTAGTTGAAGATTTGGTACATGCTCATCCCATTCCGTCCTGTCCCCAACCCGTTTTGGATGGCATGAGGTCTAGCCCGTCCCGATCGTGAACGAATGCGATGGGATAAGGATGAGGTCCATCCTGTCCCGTGGCTACCCCTAGTTGGTAGAAATCTTTAAGAAAGTAGAGTATGGTTTGATGTTTGGTGGCTTCATTTAACAAAATCAAGGAAGAAAAGGGAAAAAAAAGTTTAATGACAAAACAGGTAGTGGTTTGTATGGATTTTGGACATTTTTAGATTTAGGAAAATTATGTGAGAGAGTAGGTACATCTCTTCTTGATCATGTGACGGGGAATGGTTCTCTTTGGGTGCTTGAGTTGTTTTTATTTTAACTGTTTTGCTTCCTAGGCATGCCTTGGGTTGAATATTTTCGACCTCTCTATTGCGGTTGCAACAACTTGCAGTCAATTAGCATTTAACAGTGAGTTTTTGTTCATACAGATTTCTGTGATGTTTTATCCTCGTGTTTAACATAATTGATTGTTGTTGTTGTTGTTTGTTTCTTATTTTTATATGTCTCATATGAGACAATGGTATTTTTATGTTAGATTGATGATTGATTGGATTTGGTTCTTGTTTTAAGTTTATAATGGCAGAGGTACTCTTGAGGAAGGGGAAACAGCAGAAGCGTGATTTATTAAAATTCAAGTTGCTTATGAGCTGCTCATACATGAAAAGAAGCGAAGGGACTATGATAGTGAACACCGAGTCAACCCAATGAAGGTATTGATTATACATGACTATCTCACGGGTCATGATAAATGGCAATACAAATCCCTTACAGTCTTAATTCTTTTCTTATTTATTATACTTTACAATTTCAACTAGCACGCTTCTGTATTTATTTTCAACTAGCTGCTTATCAACAATTAGTCAATTACAAAAGGTCTCCAATGAAAAGACCTGTCACCTTATTGGGTTAAACAGAACCAAAAATTCTGCCTTGATAACTTGTGAAAAAGATATTAAACTAGGGGTGGGCATCCCATCCCGCAATCCCGATCCCGCCCTGTCCTGATTTTTTCGAGTCTTAATGGGATTGAATAATTTCATTCCGATCTCGTCCCGTCCTGATCTAGAATGAGATGGGATGGGATGGGATAAAGATTTTCAATCCCGCCAATCATGTACCATCCCGAGCTAATTTTTTAATATTTATCATTTATTTATTTATTTTTATTCATATAAACTTACAGATGACTAACAGAAACTCATGGTGTTTGCAGTGGAAACATAAATGTTACTTCAAGAAATAAATATTCATTAAGCAAGAGAAAGATAGCAGACTGTTACTTGGATTCCCAATAAAAGTGGCTCCAATTATTTAACTTACAAATATTGATAATGCCCAGGTGAAGATGAAAAATAAAAATTGACTAGTAATACATATTCAGAAGGGAACATTCAGGGGCGGCGTCAAGAATTTGAGATGCCTCGAGCTGTAAAAATATTTTTTTTATAATTACAATATATGTATTGATGATAAACCATTATGAATATGTTAGAGCATCATCAATAGGTCTATATTTCTTCCTTAACAAAAGATGAAATGTCATTTTGTCAAGGAACCATGAATTTTGTTTCCCACAGTAATGAAATTGTAAAATCAGTTGGGAGGCCATCACAGCGACACAATACTCTTAGTGGGTCCCATTTATCATGTCATTTTCTAAAAGTCAGCCCACTCGACTTCATTGTTAGGGGATTTAGTGGCTACCCTTATATGTCCATGTCACGTCTATATTTAATTATAAGAAAATTATTTTTCACACTCTTGTATGATGATAATCTTCGTAGCAGTCACAGGCAACACGCTGATCCCGTACTGTCTTGAACCCGTTTGGGATGAGACGAGGTCGGGATGGGGTTTTTCCCATCCCGTCCCGTCCCGATCCGGTATGAACGGGATGGGATAGGGATGGGTGTATCTTGTCCCATCCCGTCCCATGCCCACCCCTATATTAAACCATATAGGTTTCTCAGGTCTGGAAGTACATTTACTACCAATAAGTTAATTTTTCTGTAGAAGAAGGAAATACCATTTATGATGCTAATTGGGTATGCTCTAAATGCGATACCAATGCTGTAGCAATACATTGCATGTGTTGACTATCGTGCTGTAGGTCCTAACACAATTCCACACAGGTTTCACTTGGTAGACGTTCCTGGTAAGAACTTGGTAATTGATTATAATGCTCCAGCATAAACAATCTGGAACAAGAGCTTTTGCTTGACACTGCAGAACAGTTGAAAGACAAAATTTTAGATTTTAAAAATGAGAACTACAGTAGAAGCTGAAATGGTGAAAGTAAAGTTCATGAGTGATCAGATGTTCTTTATCATTTAATCTCTCTTATCTAGTAACTAGTAAAGTCAAATATTGATATTATGTATTTGTCTAATTGATTCGTAATTGTATTTTATCTGTGGCCTGTCTGGCATAAGGCAAATCTGTAAGTATTGGTTAGTTGTCATGTTAGGCACTTTCTTCTTATCATCTAGTCACTCATCAAATGTTCTTTCATTTTCAATCAGGCTTCTCAAGCTTGGATGGAGTGGCTTATTAAAAAGCGCAAAGCTTTTGATCAGCGCGGTGACATGGCAATTTCAATTTGGGCTGAGCAGCAACAGCGTGAGTTGAATATCCGTGCTCGCCGTCTCTCTCGTTCAAAGGTAAATAGTAAATGTATTTGTCTCTCTTTCATTGGAGCATTATTATACTGGACAAGTAAAGTGAATGATTCATCCAAATAGCGCTTATGTCTATCGTTATCAAGTGGGCAATTAAGCTTACTTAAATGTACCAAGCAGAATACACAAGTACTTCAAAGCTCAAAGGGCAGATGACCATTTCAAGATACCAACTCATTTCTTGCTTTCATTGTATTTGTTTACTGTTTACTTCAAAGTAGGCACAAGAAACTTTCACTCCTTCAAACACGGTGCATGACCATAACATATGCTCCTCATATACACTTGTTTCTTTCACTGTTTTTGTTAAGATCACGTGATTGGCACAATGAACCACTGTATCACACTTTTGATACACTACACCAAATTGGCATATTTGTAACAACTTAAAAAATAGTAACAATCCACCAAACAATTTCAAGTCAAAACTAAATTTAGTCAACAAAATGAAAAATAACTACACAAAAAAAGTGATACAATAAATTAGATCACCATGAATAGCATCATTTGTAAGCCCATACCTATTTGTGGTGATACAATTATTAAATCACTTTATTTGTGAAAATGTGTAAAATTGTTTTGTGGATTGTTATAGCTCAAAAGTGTTACTGTTTTTTGAATTGTTACAAAAATGCCAATTTGGTGTAGTGATAACTTGGATGTTCCCTAGTTGTACCTAGTTGCATGAAGTAGGAATCTAGGAGCTATCAACCAAATTGAATTAGGATTGAGAACTTGGAGTTTCCATAGTGAAACATTATTATTTTAGAAGCCCATGGATCCTAAAGTCAAAATTAAGCTAAAACTGGAAGCGTGATTTTCCCTTTTTTGGCCTGATCATTTTCAGGTATGTTTCATTCATTGGCTTTTGACTTTAACCTTGTTAAAACTGAAACCTTGTCATTTGAATATTTGAAATGGTTACTCCAGATTGATCCAGATGAAGAAAAGAGGATCCTGGATAGAGAAAAAAGGCATCAATGGAGTATTTTAGCAGTACCCTCAGAAAGCATACCCTTGTGTTGAAGAAAAAGGATTTAACAAGGAAGAAGAAAGCAGAGGAAGAGAAGAGAAAGACCATCAGTCAGCTTCTAGCTGCAGAAGGGCTTGAGCTTGATACAGATGACGATGAATCTGTGTAAATAATGAGTCTTCCCCTACAGCTCAAAGATGTACTAATTTGTATTTGATTTGGCTAAAACTTAAAAGGTGGTCAGAGAGAGCCAAGCAATACTTGTCTTGTACAAAAATTGTATATAATATTATTCTTTTCAAATGAAGGAGAATAAGCAGTTGTTGCATTTCTTGATCTGCTGAACACTGCCTTGAGCATCTTGTCAATGGCTCAACAGCAGAAGGTTTCAATCTACCCACTGTTTATTTTTTGTGTTTTCAGCATCGTTGGAGTACAAATGGCGAACTTGGAAAGGCAAATACCTTGCACCAGGTATGTGGTCACAAACTCACAATTTAGATACTCATGACTTTTGATTAACAATATGATTTGTTTTGAGCCAAAGGTACGACTTTTGTACAATACCAAAGCATGTTTTGCCTGAACGGTCTTATCCTTCGGTTGAACAGAATACATAATCAGAACTCATAGAGTGGTTTTATAATTTCACTGTTCAGGTTTCCCATGATTCCTTTATAAGAAGTGTTCTTGTCGTGACTTTGATGAAGAAATACTGCTACTACCAAGTAGTAACAGTATTAGTAACAGCATCGAGGAAAAAAAATTAAAAGCTCAATTAATGCAATTACTATGATTTAGGGATAAAAGTACTTCCAAACAAGAGGTGTGCTAATTTCACATCACAACGATGTATTGTAGAATGTGTATATGTTGGATTACAAGTGAACATAGAATGGAAGTGGAATTGTGTCCCCAAAAAAGTAAATACATACACAAATATGACTAGTAATTGCCTCTCAATGAAATAAAATGCATCAACGAAGTATATGACTAATTGCTCCTGAGCACACCTAATAAAATTGAAATTCAATAGGGAATCATGGATGATCTGAAGATGATCAATCTTTCGGGGACTTGTAGTATTTTTTAGGAAAAATATTATGATTTTCACAGTTTTTAATTAGCTCATCATAACATTCATAAATCAATTCTGGGTCATAAAAACCATCTTGCGAACTCAATAACCAGATGGAAAACCACCTTTTCTCGGATCACTAACGGCTATCAGCTCTCCTAAAGTAACCTTTCCACTCGATTTCGTCTTCTCCACGTTGTGGACTACAAACTGGCATATTGTCCCACCAGCAAGGCCTTGTAGGACATGTCCTTTCTTCCGCAAAACTTCTCTTGTCTGAAAGGGAAGTTCGATGTGGTCTCCACTAACAGTTGTCCAATTCTCGTACAGAACAACATTAGGAATAAGCTGCAATGTAATTATATAAGTATCTCAAAGAAGCCATCGTATAATCTAAACCAAACTAAAGAATTGATTCAGATGCATGGTAGCATCTGACATGGTCTCGAAACCAGCTGTACAGTGAGTACATTGCTAGGTTTAAGCGTGTGGTACAAGACAACACGTTCAGATTTCAGAACATGAAGCATTTACCAGGCATGGGGGTTGGGGCGGTATTTCTTAAGAACCCGAGAAGAAAAGTGGATTTGTACATGGGTGTAAAGAAGGTACCTGATGATAAACTCTGGGTGCCATAACAGATGAGAAGGGATCCATTCCCTTGGCAAAGTGATTTAAGAACACCTCTGCAGTTCCTGCAATGATATTTGCTCCTCCACTGGCGCCCAACACTGCTTTCAGTTGCCCATCCTGTAAATGTCAGAAAATTGAAAACTAGTATATCATGATCTAGCTATACTGAAACTTCAGGAAAACTCCAAGTCCTTTATCATCTGATTGAATCATATTTGGCATATAAGAGCGTGCAACTGGAAACCATCCTTTCCAGGTTTATTCATTACCTTAACAACAATGGTAGGTGACATCGAAGATAACGGTCGCTTAGATGAAACAATGAAGTTAGCTGGTGCTGGCGGTGCAGTAGAGTTAGAAACCTTTCCAGGGATAGAGAAATCATCCATTTCATTGTTAAGAACTATTCCTGTACTTGGTGACAAGAACTGTGCCCCAAAATAGGCATTGACGGTACTGGTCATTGAGACAGCATTACGCTCACGATCTACGATAGACAAGTGACTAGTGCCATGGTCATTGATCTGGTTCCATCTGTAAGAAATAAAGTGCCATGGAATCCATTTAGGAAGGTCTATAGCGATAGAAAAGATTAAATAACCAGTTACGAGCATAAATTTCTGGATAATGTAACTACTAGATTCGCAATCCCCTTACTTGCCACCATAGTAATCTGGACCAAATGTCGTATTATCAAATATAGTTTTCTTCAATTCTTTTGCAAACTTTGGAGAAAGCATATCAGACAGAACTTTAGAAACATCAATGAAATCTGGATCACCAAGATTCATCCTTACAGCAAAAACATGTTTTAGTGCTTCAATTACTCGATGAAGCCCAAGTGGACCAGAAACACCTGAAGGGATGCTATACTGGGAAAGAATGTTCAACATCTGTAGCAGGAAATACGTTAGATTTTAACTTGTGTAGCAAACTTGAATAGATGAGTGTAGTGAAGAGAAATGTTCACTTACAAGTATCATTCCTGCACCTCCTGACGAAGGGGGAGGCATGCCTATTATCTCTAGCCCCATTGTCTCAACTGATATTGGTTTCTTCACTTTAACTTGATATTTTTCCAAGTCTTTCTTTGTCAATATTCCTCCAGCCTTCTGAACATCTTTAACCAATCTGACTGCAATAGAGCCATTATAAAACACCTGTGCTCCTTGTTTCGAAATCAACTGAAGTGTTCGTGCCAATTTCTTATTGTAGATGATACTGCCTATCTGTAATAGTTCTCCATTTGATGTGAATATCTCGCGAAGTCCTTTATCAGAAAGGACCCAGGTTTTGTTTGACCCATTTGCATATGGAGGTAAGGAGATACTCTGAATCCCCTTTCAGCAAGACGTTTTGCAGGTATGACCAACCTTTCCCAGGGCAGTTTTCCATGCTGTTTCCAAGCCTCATATAAGCCTGCAACTTCCCCAGGAACTGCAATTGAAAGAGCACCACTAGCTTTTGAAGCAGCATTTCCAGCATACATATTCTGAAATATAGGAAAAACATAATCAAGAACCCATGATCAAAAGATTTCAATACTTGCATTGCCTAGTCACTTAAAATTATTTTCTAAAATTTGCAATACAACAAAAGCAAAGACTGGAAATATATAAAATTGAGAACATAAACTGAAGTACCTGGGAAGCTAGCAATGGTGCGATTTCTCTGGAATCAAATGCTTGTGACTTTCCATTGGCTAATCTAACTAAAATAAATGCCCCTCCACCAATGCCACTTGATGCTGGGCTCACAACACCCAAGCAAAAAGCTGATGCAACTGATGCATCGATGGCATGACCTCCCTCTCGAAGAACCTCCAATCCAATCCGAGAACACCGCCTATCATCAGTGGCAACTACACCACTTTTTGCAGTAATTACTTCACCTCTAGGTTTGGTGGTATCAATTGATCTTGAAAGACTAGAACCCAGAGGAAACAACGTGAAGAGTAATAGAACAGTAAAGATGGCTGATGACACAAAGGGATATGCAGCTGCAAATACATACAACATTAAATTCAGAATTTCACGTCTACATACGCCATAGCAAAAAAATATCGCATAGTGACTATTGCTGTTAAAAATGAGAGATGAGCAACGAACTGGAAGAAGCAAAACCCAGACCTAGTTCACACTTAGACGGAATGATGATAAACTGTTACAAGGGTCTCACTTTTCATTTCAATTTATACAGTTTTAACGCCGAGGTTTGAATTCCTTGTGTGTTGCTATGTGCCATATGACCCAATACACCAAAAACAGTATGACTGAGGGTCTGTTTGTTTCTACTTCTCAATCATGTTTAGAGGTCCGAATTTCTTGTTTTCTATACTTTTTGCCAAATTCATAGCACCCCCCAAATGCCTGCTATATAACATGTATATTGGCAGCGAACATTATATCATGTTTATACATCGACTATGGCTACGGGATCTCTAAATTATCTAAATATCGACTTCTAAATGACAACTATGGATGCTTTCCAAAAAAAAAAAAAAAAAACATAAGAAGCATTCAATAATACAAAGAAGTAGAGGCATTCAATTAAGAAATCATTCACATGACATGGTAAAGTTCTTCTTCTGAAACATGGTTGGTGATGAAGAAGAGAAGAGAAGGTTTGAGGGATGGAACAGTAGTGTGTAATGGAGAAAGTAGTATAAATACTGCTCTACTGCTATGCTCCATGACTTGGTTGAAACAAGAGGTCCAAAACATGCGATAAAATATTTATAATAATTTGGCAATTAGCACGCGTTGGGATCCAAACTAGGGATGTACGTCACTTTCGTGCTTGGCGTCACTCACTCAGCACCGATGCAGATGTAGAGGCAGAGCATCTTTGAACCCTGTGCCACCCCACAAAACTATATGCCTTTGACATCCAAATAATGTTTTTTTTTGGGAAAGCGAGCTGGGTTTCTATAGGATCCCATAACTATCAACAGGGTGCGACCTATAGGTCAACACCATAAAAAAGTAACCATACCGTCGGCGAGTCGCAAACCTAGGACGTGGGGGATAAACCCATGCAGCCCTAACCACTCGACCATAACACCATGGGCACCTTTAAAATAATGTTTACTAATGAATATGACACAAAACATGATGTGGGTGCCCTACTGTTAACACATTTCTTGGCTTGGCTAATCGATTCTTTAATATGTACACTTTGAATGACAATTATGGATGTTCTTAACAAGCAACATATTAAAAAAAATGAAAAATGCATTCAATATGAAGTAGAAGAGGAATTCAACGAAACTGAACAAAAGAAATGACTCACATGTACATGGCATACTGAGCTTCATCGTGCGCTGAAACATTGATGATGATGATGATGATGATGATGAAAAAGAAGAAGAGAAGAGAAAAGTTTGAGATGGATAGAACAGTGTACAGTGGCAATGGAAGACAGTAAATACTACTGAATTGGTAAAAGCAAAACATGCATGTGATAAGATCATTTAAGAAAAAGTGTGTATCAGTGTGTGTCCTTTTCATGCATTTATGGATCAGCCAATGCAGAGGCAGAGGACACCTTTGAAGGAACCACCATGTCATATGCCATGCCAGAACTTTATTATGCCTTCCAACATGTCTTAGTCAAAAAACTCTTTGGCTTATATCTTGTTTTATCTTTTCCACACATCCCGATTTGAGTCTAAATTTCACATGTCGAGGAACATTAACCATTGCTAAATGGGGTCATCCAAGTCACAATGCACAAGTAACAATTTACTAAACCTGGAACCCCAAAGACCATCATCTTCTTTACTTTCTTGGAGAAGGTTGGTGGCGGCCTTCCTGATTGCTGACTTTTGCTTAATGTGGGTCTTGTTGACATAATAGCGTGTTGGGTAGATGGAATTTCGCTCTACGAGAATGCAGGGGAATGAAAGAGTGGATAACAGATAGGAAAAGAAGAGAAAGTGAGGTTGCAGAAGATCCTTCAACTCTCTAATGGATGTGGGAATCACCTACCAAGAAAAATATGAGAATGTAATTCCTATATTTTGTCAAAAACATTGTGATGTAGTATGATAACACTCTTGAAATAGTCTTTAATATGGGTTGGATTTCAGGGAATAGGATTACATGCAACCAACACGCCCTCAGATGGCTCATGAAAACCTCGAAATCATTGTGCATGCCAATTTGAAAATAAAGCAGGCTATGCACAGATCAATCTGGTAGTAACAATTTTATGAAGCCAATAACAAAAGTATCAAACTCAAACTAAGACACTATGCGAATTGGAATTTGCCTACTTACAAGAAGTTTCTAGCACTACTAGTTTTCAAAAAGATATTCGGCAACCATTCAAGTCACAAATCGAGTTATAATGTCCGATTTGTTGATTTGCCAATTAACTACACCACTAAGTTTTTATACCCATTTAGATATTTTTAAATGCTTTGACGTTAATATCTTTGGGCATCTCAAATTGTAATATAAAACTTATGCATTGAACATCTCGCTAGTCAATTTGGTTGGAATGTGTAAATTTGGAGCCGTGTCATGCGATCTTAAAAAAGCCAATTTTAAGTTCATCAACAGACTATCTGAAGGTTTAGAATGTGTGATGATACTTAAGTGCCCCAAACTCTTTATATACAACTCGTGTAAGTCTATACGTCGACTTACACATTCGGGGTGGAACATATATAGAAGAGAGTTATACAAAAAATATATATATATATCTAACAGTATTTTTGCATCATTTTCCTATACATGACTGGCCATTGGAGATGGCCTGGTAGTTATCTTCTTTACAATTGAAAAAAAAAAAAAAAAAAAAGGGTTGAGGCAAGTTCCATCAATATTACTTTGGTTTATTTAAGATTCATTATTCAAGTGCAATGTTTCAATACATATTTAAAACCAAAAAATAAAAAAGTGCAAACCATGTTAAAGACATGACATGTTTGAGGTAAGGCAAAAAACATACACACTAACGTAATCAATATATTTGAATGTTAATAGACATACTAGGTAACATGTATTGGATGCATGAGACCAACGTAATGTGTTACAAATCTTGATGACGCATTATGAATAGGTAGATCTATCATATAAACTAAGGATCACTTTAACTCTTTCAAATGCTAATGTATAGTTTAAATACATGTCACACACCGATTACTTCTTCGTGTATATATTCAAAAGTATGCACCAAGCAATCCCTAGCATTTGTTTTTGTTTTATGGATCCTTCGCTTGCCTTACATACTGTGGCTCTGGTTCTGTCATTGAGCCCTAGTGTTAACTAAATAAACCACCATCACTTTATCATCTATAAATAAACTCAACTATTTTTCGAACTTGCCTTTGTTTTGTTCATTTCACTAGCTCTTTGATGCAAGAGGGTTTCTAAAGTTTCTAATTTGGGTATCTACGGTTTCTAATTTGGATTTCTAAGGTTCATAATTTGCTCTCAAAGTTATTTGCTAAATAACTTATTCGTAGTCTTTCAATTTAATTAGGAGTCTTTTTAGTGTTCTTTTAGGATTAGGCTTTAATTTTTCTTTTAGGAATAGACTGCTTGTTATTTTAGTATTTGATTATACTTTTTTTAGGAATAGGCAGTTTCCTTTAGGATTAGGCTTTACTTTTTATTTTAGGAATAGACTACTTGTTATTTTAGTATTTGATTCTACTTTTTTTTAGGAATATGCTACTTATTATTCAAGTTATTTGAACATTATAAATAGAGTTCTTCCTCAATATTGTAAGAGACTTTTGATTTTGATCATTTGAATTGAACATTAGAGTATTTATCTGTGTTTTGGGCAATTCTCTTGTGTTATTCCTTGTGAATTATCTGTTAGAAGTAGCCTACAGACTAATCGCTATTATGCCTGGCGTCAGTTGATATTAGAGCTTCAACATCTTCTTGGAGTGAGATTTCATCAATTTCTATGGCTGGTGGTCGTGGTCGTCGAGGGCATGTTCCGAACTAGGAAGCCCCAAACCGTGATTGTAACGTTAAGGATATGATGATTAAAGATTTACAGAGGCAAGTTGCAGAGTTAACCCAACGTCTAACGACGCAGGATTTCGGTGATCGTGAGATGGAATATCACGATTCTGATTTTAGTTTCAAAAACCCGTATCACCACCGTGCTTGAATTTGATAGCGCCGTGGTCGGGAGGATCGTCATGGAAATCTCGGTTTCAAAGTGGATCAACCCTAGTTTTTTAGTACATTACAGGCCGAAGGATTCGTAAATTGGTTGAATGAAGTAGAACGTATTTTTTTAGTATAACGAAGTCCCAGATCATGTCAAGGTGAAATTGGTCGCCAAAAAACTCAAAGGCAGAACATCTACGTGGTGGGAGCAGTTGAAGCGAGCACGAGACAGACAGGGCAATGCCAAGATCACTGATTGGGAGAAAATGAAGAAGAAGATGAAGGGTCATTTCCTTTCTTTCAGTTACACTCAACCCTTATTTCAGCGACTTCACTCGTTGATGACCATTTCTGAAGCCTACCAGCGTACACTTGTTGTGGAGAAACAGCAGAAAATGAGACCAATGATCATAAGTAGTCAAAGCAGTCGGCCAGTTTGCCCTTAAGAATTTCATCCTACCCAACAACCACCGTAGAGTATCTCTACTATTAGATGTTTCAGGTGTGGTGAACAGGGACATAGAGTGACTGAGTGCAGGAAGTCTGCTATTCAGAAAGGTAACAATCTTCTGATTGAGGAAGACATGGTAGACGACATTGAGGAGCTTGGAGAGCCTGTGTATGACGATGATGATATTGATGATTATGAAAAGATATCAATTGATATAATCAAGGAAAATGAGCACAACAATGCAAAAGTCGGAGTTTCAGGTTACGAAAATTCTATTTCCACATCAGGGGAAACGGAACAAGTTTTTATGGATTCAAATCCAGCCCCAATTGCAGGGATGGTATCAGTTCATGAAGTTTCAATGGACAAACTTCCTCCAAGTGTCCATCCACTAATGCATGCTAAAGTCCCTTCATCAGATTTTAAAATGGCAGATGCTACGCCTTCTTGTCCTCCCCAAAGCTAAAAAAAAACCACTTGTGGTTCAACCTTCTTCTTATGGTGATCATCATCAAGAGCGCAAGGGACCAACTGGAGAAGCCAACATTACTCGTACAAACCATATAATGGGAACAATGGGGACAAGTTTTAAGTATCATTATGCTCATACATGGTTCAGGCTAATGGATAAGTTCATTCATTATGTCAATATGAATGGGCGTGTGAATGCCCCTTACTCCACCCCATCGATATACACTGATGCAAAGCATGCAGTAAATGAGTCATGGCCATTTAAAACTGATGACTTCTTCCCATATGCAGCCCGTGCAAATGCGTACTGGATAGGTTATTTCACCAATAGGCTAGTCATCAAGCGATATATTACGATGATGAGTGGTTATTATTTGGCAGCAGACGTGAATCCATATATTTCCAGCGAATGTGCAGCAGCTAGCGAAGTTTTTTAACCTGATACCAGAGGATCTTCCTCCTGGGCTGCGGCTAGAGGATTCCGATGAAGCTGTTGTGAACTCGAGGACGAGTTCTTTCCAACCTAGAGGGACTGATGCAGGAGGGTTTCTAGGGTTCTTAATTTGTGTATCTAGGGTTACTAATTTGGGTTTCTAGAGTTCCTAATTTGCTCTCAAAGTTATTTACTAAATAACTTATTCGTAATCTTTCAATTTAATTAAGAGTCTTTCTAGTTTCCTTTTAGGATTAGGCTTTAATTTTTCTTTTAGGATTAGGCTACTTGTTATTTTAGTATTTGATTATACTTTTTTCTTTTGGGAACAGACATCTTTCTTTTAGGATTAGGCTTTACTTTTTATTTTAGGAATAGACTGTTTGTTATTTTAGTATTTGATTCTACTTTTTCTATTAGGAATAGGCTGCTTATTATTCAAGTTATTTGAGCACTATAAATAAAGTTCTTTCTCAATATTGTAAGAGACTTTTGATAATTCGAATTAAACGTTAGACTATTTCTCTGTGTTTTGGGCAATTCTCTTATGTTCTTTCTTGTGAATTATCTGTTAGAACTAGCCTGTAGAATAATCGCTATTCTGTCCGACATCACTCTTCATCTCTAAAATTCTCTCAACATCTCAACGCATGTAACATAGAGACTAAGGAAGAAGGACCTGAAATTCCAAAACCTCTAAAATAAAAATATCGACTGGCCGCTATCCCTACTAAGTCGTTTATTATTGACTATATATAGGAATCATAGGAGGTCCTCTCTTGATTCGACTTCATTATATTCACTGAATCAAACGATGATGGCTCACTTCATTTCTACAGACAGCTGGTTTTCCATTTCTCCTCCCACTTCTCATTTGCCTCTTCTTTCACTCCACAGCTCAAGGACTCCCCTCCTTCACAATTCTTCATGGCCCCATACTTTTCATTCTCAGTGCAGTCAGAAAGGGGTATTCCTAGGTCTTGACAACTTCTATACTCCTTGGCTATCTCTTACCATCCCGTTTCAACTTCATCCATTCTATTTTCAACTCGAATAGCTTTTGTTGCTGTTTTTTCTCTATTCATTATGATGCCAAAGTTCAACCCCTTTTATTATAAACTCGGTGGTTTTGATGACACTTTGGTTTGATACTATTGGGTCTCAGGAATTAATTCTGATAGACCAACTGGTGTGACCAATGCTCAGTACATGCCGAGGTTCTTCTTGACATTAGGGAGTGCAGCTTTGATTGGTCTCATATGAAGTTGTATTGAGTTCTCTTACACTATGTCAAGAAAACCAGTAACTTATAGTATGGTATTGCAGTTCCTGATCAACCTTGTCATGTTTGCCACCATCTTTAGCTCCAATGCCATACTCATCAATAAAGATTTTCAGGTATATTATGTACCGACTTGATCCTTTATGTAGTTGTTTCTATAGTTAGAAATTTCAGAAATTCCTGATTGTTGGCAAGGACAATCTGGCCTCATTGTATAGATCACCTACCCTATATTCAGCTAAAAATAGTAAATTCATTTTGACAGCAGGCTATGGCAGAGAAGCGAAGAAATACGACCTTGGACATGGAATGTATTATGCAGTAATTGCAATTACTGCATTGCATTGGTATGGCAATGTGCCTTCTTAGGAGGACTTCGAGTAATTTCTTCACCAGCTCTCTGTTCAATGGCATTGTCATTGCTGTTCTTCTCCCTTGAACTGAGGTTGCAGCTGTGATTGCATACCATGAAAACTTTAATGGAATCAAAAGCATGTCTTTGGCACTTTGTATTTGGGGTTTCGTTTCTTACTTCTATAGAGAGATCCAGAACAAGAAACATGAAAAATGCAATCAAAGCAACCGAAACCCAAGGGAAAAGCTTAAATTTTACGAGTCCTTGAAATTAGAAAGAAAAAAGGAAAAGAAAAGAAACAATAAAATTTTTTTATCTGTATTTCAATTTATACAAAATAATATTCATGGAGAAATGCAAATAAGTTTGATATGTTTTATTTAAAAGAAATTGCTTTCTTTGAATATAATTCTTGAGAGCGTCTACAATAGTAAGTTTTATCGACTTTAGTTGGATGGGTAAGGATTGGCTTTGGTTCAGTATGGTACTATTTATGAGTTCAGTGACAAAGGATAATTAACGTCAACACTTTGATAAGTTGAGTAAACAAAATTAGTTATCCACTAGCAAAAATCAAGCACAATTATGTACACATTGGCAAGGATTAAGGCCTGCATGTACTGTTGATTCCTCTCAATAACTATTTTAGTGTTCTAAAAATCGGTCTAGACAACTGCCTGGACGGGTTTTTTGAAATCTAATTTTATTTCCAGTTTGAAAAAATAAAAAAATCAAGGCTCTGATTTTTTATACACTTTTCATATGTATCTTGGCATTGAATTGAAAGTAATTTATATGCTATTATGCTTAAATTTTATAAATTATAAATTATAATAAATAAATAAATAACCGCATAGGCCCCCTCCTAGGCTCCACCTAGCAATTTTTAGAACACTAATCTTATCTCTTCATGCAAGCGGCCTTGCAAACTGTATATGAACTGTAGGCAAGGAGATTACAATATCCAATAGTCGGCCAATGGTGTTATGCTAAAGTGGTTAGGGTTGTGTGGGTTTTACCCCACGTCCTAGGTTCGAGACCTACCAGCGGTATGGTCATTTTTTTATGGTGTTGACCTGTAGGTCGCACCTTGTTGATAGGTTATGGGATCCTATAAAAACCCAACTCATTTTCCAAAAAAAAAAAACATCCAATAGTTGTTATGCACTTCCAATCCCTGTTCACTAATTCCGTTCCTACACATTTTGGAATATCTTTTGTTATCACTAACCAAACAAATTAAAATTCACGAAGTAACAAAAGATTAGAACAAAAAAACTAAATTAAAGGACCCGAGGCAAGGATACACAGCACACAAAGGAAGCAAATGGTAATCAAAGACAACTTCACCATTTTTGAAAGTGCTAATGATCATGCCTGGATTTATTATCTGGATATAGTTCTTCCACCAACTTCAATAATGAAAAGGGGTTTTTTTTTTTTTTTTTTTGTATGTTTTACAAATCTTGCTAATTTGGTATTTCATTAATTGTTCGTGTTTACAGCTGATCAAAAACAAAAAGAATCAGACTCTCGAAAAAAAGAAAAAAAATAAAGGGGTTTTTTTAAATTTGGCATTCATTAGTTTATACCTATTAGAGTTTGGCCCACGTTTTAAAAATGAATTGAGTCTAATACTCATTTTCTGACAAAACTGTTAATTTCACATAACTGACTGGTCAAGACCAATTTTTAGACCATTTTGCCCTTTAAAAAAACTTCTTCCTCCTTGATGGATTAAAGCCTTTTCCCTTTTAAAAAAATCTTCCACATGCATCATCACCGCGCCTTGGTTCGAAAATGATCTTCGAGGCTGGTTGTCATCCTCCAAACACGTCCACTGAGTTATCAGCATCAGAGGTTGCCTTATCCAGTTTAATTAACCACTAAGCAATCTCCCAATTAGTGTATTTCTTCCCCTTGGCATCACTAATAACTTCTCTAATTGTAGATAGTGTCCCTGAAAGCCTTTGCATCTCGTTTTAGACAGATACTCGCTCGACTTCGCTTTGGGTGATGGATATGAGATTGTCAAAGACTACTTCAAGGCATGACGGGAATCCCGCTCGAGCTTCCATCACCTTTACTCTGCAAGTAAACGAAAAAAAAGAAGTGGAAAGGATTAATTTCTGGTCATTGTCTTGCAAGTAGAGCTGCAACTACAACTGCAACAATAAGGAGGCACTCACCTTAATTAGATTTTAATTTCCACATAGTATAACATGGGTTGGAAGAGTCGAGCTGAAAATGTGCATTATTTTTCTCCTCTAGTGGTTGGCTCGCTATGGTCATTTACTACTCACCAGTCACTGTCACTGTAATCATGGATGGATCCACAGGTTCATGGCTGGTTGTGGACAATGGGTACCTCGTCTTCCACTTGGTTAGTTCTTACTATGAATGAAAGAAGAAGACTAGACAATAATGAAAGAATAAGACAATTGTTATAGTCTCCACTTGGTAAGTTCTTTCTGAAAGACACCTTCAGTCGAACCCACCACCAACTCAACAGGAGAGTTGAGATCAGGAGACCCGTATGAAGGAAACCCGTAAAAGAACTCAGTCTCTGAATCAATTCATCTCGCAACACGGCGTCACCACTTGAATCTCGTAGGGAGGGGTTTTCCGATGATGTTGCAGGTGGAAGGTTTTTTTTTTTTTTTTTAAGGGAAAGGCTTTGTTCCATTGAGGAGGAGAACTTTTTTAAGGAAAAAATGGTCCAAAAGTAGTCTTGACCGGTCATTGAAGTAAACTTAATTGTTCCGTCAAAAAACGAGTGTTGGACTCGATTAATTTTTAAAATGAGAGCGAAACTCGAAAAGGTATAACCTAATGAGTGCCAAACTCAAAAAAAAACCCAAAAGGAAAATTAACGAGTGTATTGTAGCAAAAATCAAAATTAATGTCAACATTTTGATAAGTTGAGTAAACAAAATCAGTTATCCACTAGCAAAAATCAAGCACAACTATGGACACATTGGCAAGGATTAAGGCCTGCAGGTACTGTTGATGCATCTCAATAACTATCCTAGTGTTCTAAAAATCGGTCTAGGGTCGCCTGGATGGGTTTTTGAAATCTAATTTTATTTTCAGGCATGACGGGTCATTGACGTAGACTTAATGGTCCAAAAATGGTCATTGAGAAGGAGATTTTTTTTAAGGAAAAAATGGTCCAAAAATTAGTCTTGACTAGGAGTGGGCATCTCATCCCGCGATCCCGATCCCGTGCCGATTTTTTCGGGTCTTAATGGGATTGAATAATTTCATCTCGATTTCGTCCCGTCCCGATCTAGAATGGGATGGGATGGGATGAAGATTTTCAATCCCGCCAATCCCGTCTCATCCCGAGGTAATTTTTTAATATTTATTATTAATATTTTTTTTTATTCATATAAACTTACAGATGACTAACAGAAACTCATGGTGTTTGCATTTGAATTCTTTTTGGGATCTTCATCTTTTGATGTTCAAGATTGCATTTGAATTTCATTTATTTTATTTTGGGTTTTATATATTATGTAATATCGATATAGACTATATATGAGTTTCTCTTGAAGCTATCATTTCTGGGTTTATCTGAAGTTTCAAGGAGAAAACAGATGAAAACAAAAACAAAAACAAATTGAACTCTCCCAAACATCTCAACTAGATTAGCACTTGAGGGAGGTTTGCAATCAATCACGTGTTCGTTACGTATACAATGTTATAAGCATCTTGAGAGATATATTCAGACATGTCTTTTTTATCCATTATTAATTTGGTTTAAGACTAAAGCTTGCTAGGTAATATGCTACTCACCCTCGGGCAATAGGAGTTATCTTGTAGTGTCAGAGAACATATATTCAAGAGCTGATCTGGTTTACGAGACCTTTGGTTTTCCATGGGGTCACCTCTATATTGGTGGGTATTTCACTGTTTAGGTGTTACCATAACTATTTCCAGATTTCTGCAATTTGCTTGTAGGTTTAAGAAAGTTATTTTTCACACTCTATATCTAATTATAAGAAGGTTATTTTTCACGCTCTTATATGATGATAATCTTCGCAGCAGTCACAGGCAGCACGCTGATTCTGTCCCGATCCCGTATGAACGGGATGGGATAGGGATGGGTATATCTCGTCCCATCCCGTCTCGTGCCCACCCCTAGTCTTGACCGGTCATTGACGTAGACTTAATGGTTCCCAAAAAAAATGAGTGTTGGACTCGATTAGTTTTTAAAATGAGAGCGAAACTCTAAAAGGTATAACCTAATGAGTGCCAAACTCAAAAAAAACCCAAAAGAAAAAAAAATCAAATCATGCACATGTATTTGATTGGGTTGCATATTTTGAGCATCTAATTAAAAGATTGGTAAAAATACCAAGAAAATATGGATAATTAGATATTGTGTAGGTGAGATTTGGTAATTGATTTTCCAATTATGTTGATGAGCTCTTTCATCGTAAGGAAAGCATATTTCAAAAGCAGCAGTGTGAATATTTGATTGTTTGCATTATCCTTCCTTTGCAATAGCTAAGAGCCATTGTAAAAATACTTGTAGGAAGGACATGTAAAAGGTGTTGAAGTAACTACGATGCGTCAAGACCTGTGCAATCTCAGGGGTTGTAACAACAGCACCAAGCGGAATGTCATTTCCAATACCCTGAACATATCACAGCAACAAACATATCAGCAGACTGAAAGTAACATTTACAACACAAAATGTCCGTAGAAAAACTTAACAAAGATGCTACAATAAGATAAACTTATGGTACTCTCTTAAAAAAACTACATGGAAAGTCGTATGAATTACCTTTGCCATTGTCACTATGTCAGGCATATTAGTGTGTATGTGTGTGCTTGTGAAGACTGCGGAAACCATAACCATAATGGAGTTCACTGACACATAAAAACTACTTCTTAAATTACTTGTTAGCCTTCCTTGTGATGTACCCTCTAGAATTGGAGGTGTTATAACATGCTGAAGAGTATATCATAACCATTTTGTTGATCTTAAGCTTCATTTTCAACAGTGATAACATGGAAGTATGCATTTTAAACTTAGACATGACAAAAGTTACCCGGAGATAGCATTGATCACTACACGGGTCCTTGTTATCTTCAAGTCCACACCAACTTGATTTCTTTTCACTCTGTAAGAGAAGAACTTGATTACATGATAAAGAATCAGAGCACTTCAAGTCGATCAACAGCAGAATAACAACTGCAGCTTACTGAAGTAATTAGGCCTTGAGAACAACCATGCAGACGGCAATCGAACACCTGTGGAACAGAGTCCATCAGACGAAGAACAATTTCAACGAAGAACACTAGACCATGCAGACTAAAAAAAAAGAAGTAAACAATAGCAGATTTTGGGACTTACTGTTTTGCTTGTACGCGTGATATACATTTAAAAGCGTCAAGTGATCCCCATCGGTGGTCGAACTGAGCTTTAGCTTCATCCGCAACTTTTTGAGCCTCCCTAGGCCAGACAAAGCAATTGGGTACTAAAGAAAGAAATGGTTATCACAGAGGAGGCCCAGGGTGGTCAGCAGACATAGAGGCGAGATGGCACCATTTGCTTCATGAGAGAATACTGAGAAACTGCAACTAAATGCACTAGCACTTTACTCAAAAGTTCCTACGGTACACTCCAACCAGTGGCATGGGACCTAGACAAGCTACAGCTGATGATAACCTAATTGCCTAAAATAAACTCTACATGCATGCACATGTAGATGCACAAGCACTGTCACAGAGACAGGACTAGGCAAATTTCCTTCTAAGCACTCAAAAAATATATATATAACAGTAACATATAACAACACATGCCCAAAAAAATCATGCTTTCATGAAGGTTGTGGTGCCCTAAAAGCAAGTTCCCTACCTCTTTTGCAATTTTTTTACACGCGTCTTCAATCTCTTCCTCTCCTGTAAGGAAAACAAGTATGTCACCTGCAGGTTCACACATGTGTATCTGGACAACTGTTCAAATAGCAGCTTCCAGGTAATCCCTCTCGGGCTCCTGAGTATAGAAAATTTCCACTCGAAAAAGCCTTCCTGGAACTTTCATTAGCGGGGCACCACTGAAATAACCCTGGAACTTCTCAGCCTCAAGTGTGGCACTCATAACCACCAGTTTCAAATCTGGCATGTTCCTTAATACTTCCTTTAAAAGTCCAAACAAAACATCCGTTGCTAAAGTCCTTTCATGAGCTTCATCCAGAATTATAACCTTATATTGTTCCAAGAGTGGATCATTCATAGCTTATCTTAAAAGCATACCATCAGTTAAATACCTGCCACACATATCACATACAGAATAAGTATAAACGTAGGCAGAAAAGGAAGCAACGAATATTTCATAAGAAAGAATAAGTTGAGGGGGAAATGAAGTTAATAGAAAGGAGAAATATCTTACTTGAGAACCGTCTTAGCACTGCTGCGATCTTCAAAACGGATGTTATAACCAACTTCTTCACCAATAGTTACATCCATCTCTTCAGCAACATGATGGGAAACAAACATTACAGCCACTCGACGTGGCTAAGTGCAAGCAACCAACTTCTTGCGTCTCTCTGGAGTCTCTGATTCTCCAGTTTCAAGAACAAACTGAGGAATCTGTGAAACAAAAACACGTGTATGTTAAATCTCCAAGGTATGCCTTTTGAAGCATCCTCCTTACAACTTTTCATGCAGTGCCAAAGTCTATTACATTCGGAGATTCCATTTAAGTAACATAATATATATATATATATATATATATGTATTCATGAAAACAGAAACAACCCCTTGTATAGATCTGGAATCAAAGGACATATCCATGTTGGTCTTGTGCTACCATTACATAAGGCACCAATAAGAGTCATCTTTTCTGAAGTGGCTAAAGCTCATGTGAACTCATCAGAAGCCTCAAATTTTTCTATATTACCTTAGTTTTGAAATGGAGTCCATTGATTTTAAAAAAATGAACCTATTTTGTGAACTTCCAGCAGAAACCTGTGAGTTTCCTACATTATAATAGCCAGCCTTTTATATTTCAGAATTGATATCAAAGAACTGATTCTAGACATAACATCAATCCATAAACATATTATGATTGCATAGTTTACTGTGCAAGAAAAGTGAAAAGTACAGGAGCATTTCACATTACCACTTCAGCAGTCCGAGCAATTGTAATATCACCCTGCACTTGAATAACACCCTCAATAGGAGCCATGGGCTGCAAATCAATGGCGACAATGAGAGGAAGATCACCGTCTCTATGAAATAAACAACTCATAGGACTTATAGATCTTTGACTTACGAGTTCAATTCCATACCTCTTGCTTCAAAGAAATTTGCAGCTCAATCTTGGGAGATTGTTTCTTCATGGGTTCAGTACATCCGTTTACTTGTCTCGTATTGTAACGACCCGATCCGCATAGTAAGATATTGTCCGCTTTGGGCCCAACCGATCTGCACGGCTTTAAAAGGCCTCTTACTATGGGGATCCAACCTCGCACATATATAGCACATAACCATCCCGCACCCAGGCGATGTGGGACTATGATCCCCCTTGGTAGCTAGCCCAACCCCTCTTGGGATCCACGGGCCTGTTGGGCCTATTGGGCTCCAACCCTCCCCCTCAGATCCGCCCACACAAGGGTCTCACAGTCCACCCCCCTTAAGGCCCAACGTCCCCGTTGGCCACACAGGCACAACGTCCACGTTGCCCAAGGGCCCACCTCCACGTGGCACACTTCCGGCTGGGTCAGGCTCTGATACCATTCTGTAACGACCCGATCCGCACAGTAAGATATTGTCTGCTTTGGGCCCAACCGGTCCGCACGGCTTTAAAATGCCTCTTACTATGGGGATCCAACCTCGCACATATATAACACATAACCATCCCGCACCCAGGCGATGTGGGACTATGATCCCCCTTGGTAGCTAGCCCAACCCCTCTTGGGATCCACGGGCCTATTGGGCTCCAACCCTCACCCTCACCCTCCCCCTCAGGTCTGCCCACACAAGGGTCTCACACCTATCCTAGTGTAACCACATAAACAAATACATATATAAAAAATAATGTTATAAGAAAATTAATTTTTGGATCCAAGGTTATGAAACTTGTTCCAGTTATGATTTGCATGATATTAGAAGCTTTTGGGCTACATGAAATATGTGCAAAACCTTGACTGATGCGATAATAATAAATGTGAAGAGGAAGAGCAGATTAGAAAATCCTTGAAAGAGAAAAGTGGGTGTCTTACCAGCTTGTGAAGATGAGACACTACTTCTGGTGAGATTCCCAAACTCTCTTCCTTGACTTTTCTACAAGATTTACTGCCATCAGCCAAATAACATAAATCAGCTTCAATATGATGGAAAAATACACATCTTGCAAAGATGGGGTTTGAAACAAAAACTATAGTAAACTATTTTTTAATCAAGTGGTGAAACCAAGAAGACCCACTAATCTTTCAAGTACAATCAACCCTTATTAACTTGAACACTTTACCGAAATGCACAGGTTTGTAATCAGGAGCAACACAAGTTTGTCCATTATTGCATCCCCACTTCCCGGAAACAATTCGCCTGGCAGCGACCTTCAGATCACAAAGATAAACATACATCAAACTACAATCAGGGAATCGTGTGGTACCAAAGAGGAGTCACATATTCCATCTCTGCACAAAAGAAACTATCTACCTTTAAATTCACATTTGCTTCAACTACAACGGGAGATTTCCCTCCAAGCTCTAAACGTACAGGTGTTAGGTGTTTTGCAGCAGCAGCCATCACAATGCGTCCAATTCTTCCATTACATGCATTTTAGGCAACCAATCAGATTCTAAAATACCTTATGTCAATGTGTGATGATCTAGGCTAATTGAGCTATACTCAAGAATGAGAAAAGGAAAAGGTGGGGAAGGAGACCACGTATTTGTCAAACTCTGTTTGTAGAACTCCAAATAACAGGGACAATATTGGTGTTGGGCACAAGTTTGAGCATCTGACACATCACTGAGAAACTTGAAGAAGCCAACAGATAAGTATATATGCATTTTTTTTATTAGGTACATTATTCTAGTTAAAATACCTAAGCTGCTATACCCTGTACCAACGTAATCTATACAAGTGTAACTATGATCATAATTATTTTATGTATAAATATGCCAAGAAATTGATGAAAGAAAACATAGAGAGTATTAAGAACCAAGTCAGAAAAGTTTCCAGATGACTTGCAGGTTCCACTATCTAGCAAAACAGGGAGTGCATGCTACACATGTTCCTATTTAGAAAACATCCTACTGAAAATAACAAGATATAACAATCTTCATCATGATACTTTTATTGTATTCATTGAACAACTTAATATAAACAAAACGGTAGTAGTATAGAGTAAAACCTGCATACATAATTTTATCCCACTTCTGCTCCAATAGTGCAGATGTTTCAGAAACAACACCTTCAACAACTCTTATAGCATAGCTATCTAGATACTCCTCTACAAATCTTGCACGCAATGAAGACGTAGCTGGAGAAATTTCTGATGGTTTCAAGACCACAGTATTACCAGCTGCTATAGCTCCAATGACTGGATCGAAAGACAACAATGAAACAAAATAAAAGAAACTTTAATTTTTCTTCACAAAATAAAATAAGATAGTCATTATGGATGACTACAGATGTAACCAACACGAGCAATTGTAACATAAGAGAGTATAAAGGGTGTTGGGTGCCAAACTTATGTCAAGTAAAAAAGAAAGTTGAAGTCATGCAAGATCATATCCAATTTTACAGTGTCATTCAAGTAAACTATAGGAATACGAGTATCTAAAAGACTTGCTGCTGATAGTCATGTAATTATTACATAATATACCCCTTAATTTATACATGTTAGTGTTTCGATTGTTATATCTTATAGTAATTATTTCGTTTTCATATCTTTGTAGGAATTTGAGCGTAAACGATGAAATTATATTAAGGCGACTATGTAAGGAATTGCACTTGGTGGTACAAAGTAGAGAGAGAAAACATAAACCAAACCCTAAACCAAACCCTAATCCATAAACCCTAAGCCCAAACCCAATCAACCCATATTCTTCCAAATCATTCCATATTCTCCACCCACTAAATATATTCTCCACCCACTAAATATACTCTCCACCCACTAAATATATTTTCTACCCACTACACAACCACCACATCATTCCATATTCTCCACCCACTAAACATCCACCACATGCCATATTCTCCAACATCCATCCTCTATTCATGTGGGTGCTTAAAAACCAATGAAGAGGATAGCAAAACGGGAGAAAAAGAGAAGGGAAAAAAAGTTAACTTAGAGAAAATTCAATCCTCTTTCTCTCAAATTCACCTCACCCTCATTGCCACCACCTATCCCTCTTCCACTCACTCAGCAGTCACCACACCCTCGCCACCACAGTCTTCTCGCCATCACCATCACCACCACCGAGCACTACCACCAATTCCATCACCGTCTTCTCGCGCCACCACCGCGAAACAGGGGCGTGACAACCCTGTTAAGCGTCCAACTTCCACTCTGCCACCACCCTCGGCCCCTCTCTCCCTGTCCTCACCTCTTGCGAACACCGCCACCGAACAGAACGACCGAGAACCCACTGCTCCGCCTCGCGCACAGAGCCACCACCGCGAAAAAAAAAACAGGGAGTTTCCTCTCCCTGTTTCTCTTTCGAATTTGTTTGTTAATTGGTTTTTCTTCACTTACTTCTTCTTTTCAGGTTCTAGGACCACGTGGAGGACAAAGCCAGCCGCGAAGGAGCGACGAACCGCCGCAGGATCAGCCGCGACAGCTAGTTGAAAACAGGGAGTTTTCCCGACTTCTCTCGCTCTGTTTTTCGGTGTTTTCGGTGTTTTCTTCACCCCTTGCTCGTCTTTGCAGGTTCTAGCTTCATTTAGGAGTCGAGGGAGACCACGAGGATCGAGAATCAGGCCGCAACAGCCGCTGTCGCGACGGAGAAGACAACCGGCGTGCGCAGGGCGCGAAATTTGAATTGAATTTGATTTTGGCTATTTACCACCCCCAGAATCACTCTGTACCACCACAGAGCGTTTTGGGCCTTTTGTCTCGGGATTCGTGTTCGGACCAACTGCTGTTTGACACCCTATCGAGCTTGTGACAAGCCGAATGAGTTTTGTAAATTTTATTGTAATTTATTTTACTGAATTAAGGTAGTATTGCTAATTACAAGTTATTTCTGAAACTGATAATTTGCTTTCACCTTGCATGTTCAATTAATTAAACTTGATATGCTTGGTAGTTAGAAATACTCTTTATCAAGCTTGAAATAATTTGTTAAGGTTTAAAAGAACATGATATAATTTAAATTGGATTTTAACGATCATATTTTCGGTGTAAGCAAGGGATTCTCATCCCTAAGCTTCTCGTATTTAAATTCAGTAATCTAGATTTAGATAATTTTGCTAACTCATTGGTGAGTCTAAGCCCACCAAACCCATTTCATTCCATCTCATTTCATCTTATCATTTTATTTTGTTTTATTATCTTTAATTTAGTTTTCTTTTAAAAACACTGTAACCCCCATTTTCCATTTTAATTAGTTTAGATAATTTCTTAAAATTTCAATTGCATTCACCTTCTTCGTGGGATCGACCCGTACTTGCCGTTGTCTACCAGTTAGGCACCGTGCACTTGCGGTATTACAAGTGGGTTAAATTAACCTGTTAATTTAGGTTAGTTAAATCCCCATCAGCTGCTTACAGAAAGGGTAGTTCCATGTTGAAATGATCAATATAACGCCTAGTGGTTCTGACACAATTTCAGCTGTTGAAGGGAAAGTTGTAATTGTTGTTTTAGCCTGAAAAGTATTAGAAGATTCACATCATATGTTTGTTGCGGCTACAGAATGAACTGCATAGCATGATTGATAATTATTTTCACATCTAAACTTATGGAATGGTTCTAGAAGCATTACCTTTTCTGGCTTCATCCAGTGTTTTAGTTCTTTAAGAGTCACGGTACATGAAGTCTTTAACATGGAGACCTGCATTGCAAATCACATCAGCTTTGATATAAGTATAAAACTGAGACATACAATTACTCAAGTATACAGATAAAAATAAAAATAACCATTTCCTCTTGTACAAATTTCATTGACACGAAGCTCCTTTCCCCCTCCCAAACCAACATAGTTTTATCAAAAAAAGAAGAAGAAGAAGAGGGAAACACCATAGCAAACAAAAGAATGGTGAAATCATTTATCTCTTCCAAAGATAATTATATATTTTATTCATATATATTCCCTAGAAGCAAAGCAGTTATATGGTTGAGCTTTTGGTCGCACTTGTCGTTTTGAAATGTTGTACTAAAGAACGTCAACAGTAAAATAGAATAGGATGGTAAAGTTGAAACAGAGAACAAACACTATCTTTAATCATTCCTAGCAACTTAAGGAACCAAATATTTATACTTACAGAGAGGATCTTCAAGAAACTTTTGATTATTGGTTCCAACATCTAGCATTACTGGAAGTATCTACAATAAAAATAACAGTAAAATGAGAGTACTAGTAATGGTATATGCAGCAGTATTCGAAAGCTGAAAGACATAATATATTGAAGAGAAATAAAGAGAGGGTATATACTATGCGAGGGTTCACGCAGGCTGCA
Organism: Berberis thunbergii; assembly: GCA_003290165.1. NCBI lineage: Eukaryota > Viridiplantae > Streptophyta > Magnoliopsida > Ranunculales > Berberidaceae > Berberis > Berberis thunbergii. The sequence continues at coordinate 14,284 of QNQO01003334.1, read as the reverse complement.
ACAACATATATATCGAGTTTCCCGATGGGCATTCCAATTCACTGAACTCCAAGATCCCCAAGTCCAAGAATGCGACTTTTGTCTGTCACCACTATCATTTCAACCTGTAACAAATGGAAGATAAACAAGAAATGTGTAAAGTATTAAAGAGTGCATACAGTAGTTGTTCTCATTATGTAACAGTCAATCCCAGAAAATTCATCAACATTCATAAAGGAATGACGATATACTGGTCTAACATTAAATGAGATCATGCAAAAAGTCATATATAGAGATAGTTGGGGAAATTTACCGAAGAGAGTTGTAGCTAGAACATGTACCTGAACTTAATTTATTTACTAGCATTGTGAGCAGTAACAGCACCCTCCACACTTTAGTCTCGCCCAAACCACTACCAAAATCTTGCATTTAATCACATAACATACAGGCAGCAATATAGGATGCTCCAGGGTGCGTCAAGACAGAGTACTCTGTAAAAAACAAAGCACTCTGTCCAGTGCCATTCCTGGACAGATTAGTCACCGCGCAAACCTTCAAGCAACCCGGCTGCTCCTCCGTGGTTTTGGTTTTGCAGATACTTCAAGCAACCTTCAAGCAGGAGTATTCACCGGTTGCAAATACTTCAGGAGCATGCAGGAGTTGCAAATACTTCAGGAGCATAGCAACCCTGAGAATACAAATATGAACATTGTCAAGGAATGCCCGAATCTACAAGAAAATGTGCGAAGAAAGATGAGATTTTAAGTAGAAATACACAACAATGCCCAATCTACAATCAGTCTAAAATAAATTGGAAGGATAAATAGTGTTAGGTGACACAGATTTTTCAAAGAAAATCAAAAGGGGGAAAAAGAAAATTGTTGAAAAAAACTCAAATTTCTGATAAAATTACAAATCAAGAAGGAAACCTTAACATACTTGCTGGAAAAATAGGATTCAAGGGCTCTGTTGATGAGCCATCGACCCCTAGAAGACCAACAAACACATACCCTTTGAGCCATAGCTTCCAAAATACTTCAAAGTCACTTCAGAAAAAGAAAGCAAAACTCTAAGAGGCTGTAGGACTGATTGATTTATTGGGAGAAGAAAAGTCTCACCACCTCATTGAAAGAAAATTTAAACCAACATGACAAAACAAGCCCAAATCTGAAACATACATACTTGAGACTTCCAATTGGCTTTTGCATCCTTCTTCTGCCTACTGAGTGTGGAATCGTCCTCGAATATAAAACCCCAAATCGAAAATACAACAAAACTTATCAGTTTCTACATAAATTCATTGGGGATTCAGAAAAAGAAAAAGAAAAGTGGATAAGAACCTAATGTTGGGACGCACAAGTGTAGCCGAGAGGATCTGGGATGTCTCGAATCGAAAGAGAAGATGGGTCGGTGAGATCGATACCCCATTTTTGTGTGTAAACACACCTTGAAGAAGAAGAACAGGAGAAGAAGAAAGCTAACGATCTGTTCGGTGAAGGAAGTTCGTCGCTGGAAATCGAAGAGAGGAATTAGGGCTTTGGAGAAGGCGGAGAAGAATTGGAGAGGAGGTGAATGGGATTCGAGTGAGGAGAGCCCCTTCAGCTTGCTCTTTTTCCCCAACTTTTTTCGCCAAATTTAAAGCGTGAAATTTTTTTTGCCAGAGTGCGAAGCTCCTTTCTCCATGCACCTGCAAAACACTCGTATTTAGCCACGTTTTTAAACCGTTGGCAGTTCAAAACACGCTTATACCCACGGTTTTAGCCCGTTGGCCATTATAGCCACGGTTTTTTTGCCGTGGCAAATGAACCCACGGTTTTAAACCGTGGCCATCGGGTAGTGATTATAGCCACGGTTTTAAACCGTTGGCAGTTCAAGCCACGCTTATACCCACGGTTTTTGACCGTTGACCACAATATCCACGGTTATTAGATGTGGCAAATAAAGCAACGGCTTAGAACCGTGGCCATCTACGTGTAGCTAAAAAGGCCTTTTGGTGTAGTGATAGAAATTAATTGGTTCGATGAGGCTAAACACTCTAATGGAGCCATTGGTGCAAAGCTCTCTGTGGATGCAACAACTATGCGAGCTCTTGTAGGGGATGCACTTGGTTTGTTGATGCAGAACATTGCAGTTGCACTCACTGGTGTGGTTATCGCATTTACAGAGAAATCTAGTTGAAACTTTAATAGACACTTGAAGTTTGCAGAGAAATCTAGTTGAAAAAATGGCATTTTTTTTCTCTCTTCTTGTATCAGCTAATTTTTCATTTATCACTTTTTCCTTTTCTTTATGACGATAATGAGGTTGAGCCTCATTTAGTTGAGATCAAAAGAGGTCCATTTTGATGCTACACCCAGTTTGTATATAGCAGATATTTGTAATAGCATGAGTCTTGATGATTCAATTGTGTACTTCAATTACCTTGTTCCACAAGAGGACTCACTCCCTATAAGCTATGAACTCGACTAACATCACTACCACATTCATCAAAGGGAGAGAGAGCTTCAAGGTTGGCTTTTGGAGAGGAAGAGACCTAGAGAGCTTCAAGGCAGGTTTTCTTTTGGAGACGAAGAGTAAAGCTCCTTGCAATTGCGTTTTCGATCTGTAGCCAGCTCCCTTTTTTTTATCTGTGTTTGACTAGAGAGAGCAAACGTCCGTCACCTCCCCGTTAACTCCAGCTATTCACTTTTTTTTTTTTTTTAACTTTCCTCCCTCACTCTTGAAAACGTGCAGGGGAGCCTCCCATGGCGCTGACCTGGCTCTTAAGAATGACTGATTTACTACATAGGTTCCTAATGGATTTTTCCTTTTATGGAGAGATCTTGCTTGGAAAACAAGTGTTATGTTGCGTTATCAATGTAACTTGGAAACTATCACGTCTTTTTGAAGAGTCTGAAAAAAAAAAAAAATAATAATAATAATAATAATAATAATAATAGGCTAACCGATATGGCTCATCATCATTTAGCTATTGCATTTATTTTTCTTGTTGCTGGTCATATGTATAAAACAAATTTCGGGATCCCGCCTGTAATAGTACAAGCTCCCATAGCAATGACATATTTTGGTTTAGGCATTTTCCAAAGCTTTCGTATGTTCCCCGTTGCTTGTATGGGGCCTCATTGGTAAGTGCTACAAGATCTGTGCACTGGAAACCATGGTTATCGTAAGAAAATAGGCTTTTTAGCTACGGGTCTTGCAAAAGAAAAATTGGGATAGGTTCCTATAGGATTTCCCCCCTTCAAAATTGGACCGGCTCAAGTAGTTACACCAAATAAAGATAAAGAAAGGATTCTAGCTTATAATTTTTTTTTTTAACCCAATAAAGATCTACTCCTTACTCAATTTCCCGGTTGAGTCCCGGGTTCCCCAATAGATTGACCCGCAATAATACTTATTGCTTCTCCCAATTTGACCAGGTCACCATGAGTGGGTCTCCGACCATAACATAATCGGCAGATCCAAGATGTACTCCTGCAAGTAAAATGGGTTCGAATAGATATGGGTTGTGCTCGAAATTCAACAACCGTACATGCAATTTTTGGGCATTGCATACGGCTCCACAATATCAAAATTATCTTTCATACCCACCAATTTATTATTACAATTAGTTATTGTGGGGGACCCACTAAGGTCCTTGTTCACTAGAAATGGAAGGTCAAAATGATTCAAATTCATCGCGCCTATCGAAGAATTTCGATGTTTGAATCGAGGGTTCTTAAAATAAGACTTATCTGATCTTATAAATTGTTAGATTTTCTTTTTTTAGTGTTAGGAAATTTGAAACTTCTTCTTAGTACTCCATCCAACCTTCTCTGAAAATACGACAAAGTGCAAAAAAAAAAAAAAAATCGAAGCCAATGATCTAATCAAAGTAATTATTGGGACTATAGCATCAAACTTTTTTATAGCAATATCTATAATAAATGAATTTTCCAACATTTGACTCCTAGCCACAGAAGGCTTTAGTCGTACACTTGAAAGATGGCCCAATACATTAAGGTACATGATCCATAAGAAGTGTATCATCAACTACGCGGATACATGTGTATTCTTAACATACTGAAACGACTACCATTATAGGTATCAAACCAATAGGGATTCATGCAAGCTAAATCTTCTAATCGATAATTTGGCCAAAGAAACAATTTTAACTTCATTAAATTTTTGTATCTTTATGAAGATGTCGTCCTTTATTAAAAAATGGGACACAGTTACTTTCATTGTTACCATTGCAAAAAATCGCACAAAAAACTGGAGTTCCTTTTGGATTTCCTTCTTGATCAATGACAACCGCAACATTATCATCATATTTTAAAATCATACCATTATCTCGTTTAAGTTCTTTACATGTACGTACAATTACAGATCACTTCGAATCTTTGTAGAGGCATACCAAGGGATGGAAGGGCAGAGGCCTTTGGTGTCCCCTCCAGTCAAGAATTTAGGGCCTCACAATCACTACCTCGTGCTTCGGGCATTGTTCAAGGCATGAAATCTAAATAAATAAATAAATAAAATTCAATTGACCCAATCGGTCAGATCTGTCTAGATATCATCATATACATCCGAAAAACCGTATGCTTCAGAAGAAGCTTGTACAGTTTGGAAAGGGGTTTTGATTGATAAAAAATAAGAATCTACTTCAACCGATATGCCATTCAACTGTCTCAATTCTTGAGCGATCGCACCAAAAACTCGAGTTCCTTTTGAATTTCCTTATTGATCAATGAAAACCACAGCATTACCCTTTGTATAGGCATTGGGGCGGACGAACACTAAGATGAAATAGGCCTGCTAATATGCCCAATGTCCCTGCTGCAATATGATGAGAGACTATGCCTCCCGGAACAAAAGGATCAAAACCTTCTACGCCTCGCGCAATTTCTCCTCAACAAATAAGTGCTTGGGGAAACAAAATCCTACCTAATGGAAAGATGATTGGAGAGGTGACAAAAGCCTATACTTTTCATTACAAAAGCAATAAACCGGAAAAGGATGGATTATTTTGTGAAAGAATTTTTGGGCCCCCTTTCTCCCCGGTTCGCAAAGAAAAATGTAGGACTGGTGCCAACAATTCATCATGGAAGAAAGGAGTCACCGAGCTGGGATCACTAACTAATACAATAGAAAGGAACTGTCTTTTTTGTATACTTTCCCCGGTTTTTAATCTCTTCCCTATAAATGCGATAACGACAAAAAAGATTCGCAGAGAAGAGAGACATTGTGAACCATTTGTTATGTTAGTCAAATTCGCGGAATACTAATGTAGTGCGCAAGAGGGGTTGTATTTATTAATAACACACAAGTTTGGTAGTCTTTCTAGTAGCTATCCTTAATTCTCTCATCTCTTAAACCTATTCGATTCGCAATTTCCCGAATCAAAATATGAAATGAAACCATCATACTTGCTGACCATCGATGAACTGATCGGATTAACCAACCAAAGTTAGCTTTAGTCATTATGTATTGAACCAAGGTAAAAGCCTCGGTAACGGTTGGACGATAGTAAAAAGTCATGGCAAACCCCGTAGCTACTTGTACCAAAAAAACAAGTCGCGTAAGAACTCAATGGTACTTTGCCTCCCTAATTTTCTTGTTACGAGATCCTTTATCTTTGTTTTGAATCATTGGGTTTAAACATTACTTCGGTGATCCTTACGTCGAAACTCATCGCCCATGGATAAAGAAAAATTGTTTCAACATCAAAAACAACAAAAACTAGAGCAAACATATAATAACGAATTCGGAATTGTAACCAAGCATTGCACATCTTCTCTTTGTTTCCCAAGCCTCTAGTGAGTTAGAGACAGAGTTCAAAAAGATCAAATCTTTGATGATTCCACCTGAACCGGTGGCTCACTTTTTCTAAGTAATGGGAAAGAGGACCGAAACATGCGAAAGATCCTTTCTTTTATTCCCTTGCCTGGCCTGGTAAGCGGGCCCGAGCTTTTTCCAGCCTTTCAACGACACTGTCCCGTAATTCTTCAATAATAATAATAATAATAATATATAATAGCCAATGGTGTTATGGCCTAGTGGTTAGGGCTGTGTGGGTTTGTCCCCCACGTCCTAGCTTTGAATCCCAGGAGTGTTAACCTATAAGTCGCCCAGTTGATAGGTTATGGGATCCTTAAAAACCCAGCTCACCTTCAAAAAAATAATAATAATACATATTAGACCAGAATATGAACACCCACATTTCATACATGCAAGAAAAGTTTTGTTCAAACAGTTTCCCGATTACGCCAACTGTTACCAGCTCAACTGGTAACATAAATCAAGGTTTTCAACCATCCCAACGACATTTGTTTTTGGCATCCATTAAAAACCCTGTTCGTTCATTAAAAAGAAGACCTTGATCTTCTAAACCTTGACCATGAAACATGAATGACAACTGAATTCTTGGAATCATTCAGAAACTCAATTTGCATGGCAGCAGGTTTCTCGAAAAAATGGTGCACTTTTGTGTGGCATGGTCTGTGTCGCAAATGAGCTTAAACAGGGGTGGTGTCTTTCGATAGTTGGTAATGGTAAGAGTATTATTTGGGAGCATAAGTGACTTGAAAAGTAATACCTTATTTAGAATCATGTTAGTCATCTAATTAGCTTGCTGGTTGATGAGTTATATTATCTTATATACATAAATACATACGATCTACTGGTGTGAACACAGGAATACATCACTTATGCTGAGATTGCTTTTCCATGATTCTGACAAGAAGATCCTAACATTTCCAAAATTTGAGACTTTCCCGAGTATAATGTTCTGTTATTTACCAATATGGAATCTGATTGCATAGGCACTACTCTACAAGAAAAAAATCAGATCCGGTCTTCCATTATGCATCATAATAGCTTTTTCTTTAGAATCTCTTATAATACTTCCTATACCTCCACCATCATTCCTGAACAAGTCACATTAAGTCTTACCACCCCGATGGAGGAGCGCCCCACCTGCATATCTTAATATGTTGGATCTGAACATACAAGTCTCATACTTCAAAGAACTGTTTGACTTCCATCGAATTTTTACTTTGCCTCAGCACCCAATTTTCTTTTACTGTTCTCATTATACAGTCTATGCAATCTCATATTTTTTCACAACATAAATGGCGTATGGCATAGACAGCAAAAAATCTCTCATCTATGTCTTAAGTGGCTTAAATTTCTGAGAATCTAATCCTACTCACCAACATGGGGAAGGATGAGTTTTACAGAGCCCTCTTTCAAGAAAATAATTCTCCAGACACCCTGGAAGGAGAAGGATCACTCGAAAAATACATATTGCACACTGTGGACTGTTGTTACATAAAATAACTTTGAGGAGATAATAGTTCTCAATCTCATCAGAAAATATATGTTGAGTTATTGCTAAGCAGTAAATTGGGCTATAGGAGCTGGATTCCTTCACACCAGCACACCATGCTAGCCCTTCACCGTTGCACACCAGGCAAAAGGATACACATGGGCAGAGTGGATACCAAAGTTATCTGTAGGAAAACTGGAAATGTGCAATAAATGAAGGTTTTTCTTCTACTTGAAGGCCTTTGGCCAGTTCTAGCACAATGAATAAATAAACATCAGAAATTGTTTCTTTAAGGGATTTTTCCCCTTGCTGAAGGAAGCGTGTTCTTAAATATTATTTCAAGAGTAAATGAAGTAAATAGGGAGTCTACCGGAGTAACCAACTAATTCAATAAAAAAAAATTGGTTTCAAATTTGTTACTCGTTGTCTATAGTTTAAACTTGTCCTGAAACCAGTGAGCTACAGGGGTTATGTAGGGAAATAATTGGAATAAGACTAACATAGGCTAGGGGTGAAGTCCACCACAGTGCTAATTGGCCCAAGGATGCTTGAAGACTTGCAAAATCCCCCAATTGATCTCCTCCAAATGATTTGATAGCTAGAAGACTTCCATGAACTTGGTGGCAGTGGCATTGATTGGAAGCAAGCCTTTCCTTGGGAGGTTACACAGACAAAGAGGTCCATCCCCTACTCCAAAGAACTCTTATCATGTCAATGGTAGCCTGGTTGGATGGGTAAGGTTGTGGTGGTTTAACCTCATGTCTTGGGTTCTATACCCACGGCGGCACGCTCACCTTTAGATATTTGTATATTGTACCTATGCAGATTAGGTGTCGATCGGTGTAAAATGGTGGTAGCAAGGCAGCCACACACACGGTGACGACCAAATGTGCATTAGGAATATTTTATGCATACACATAAATGGAATACTAATCAAAATAGTCATATTTTTCTATAGCAAAATTTAATTGTCATTGTACATTGGTTAGGTTCAATAAGCTACCTACGATGTTCAATGATAGAATTTATTACTTGATACTAATAATATATAGACTTGCTAAGTTGTTTTGTGGGAAATACTCTTTAGAATATTTAGCTAATTGCTTCTCCTATGGAAATCCTAAGAACCTATAAAATCTTTGGAAGCATTCATTGACCATTAGATATTTGTAGCAAGGCAGCCACACACCCACGGTGACGACCAAATGTGCTACAAAATAGGGATCACTAGGCGAGTGCCTGATCGAATTGATGGGGTCATGTAAGAACAAGTAAATAAGGTTCCATTAAGTCCATTTTAAAAATGAAAAATTGGCTTTGGATTTCCTTAAAAGTGATGTTGCTAAGAAATTTACAGTTAGCTTATTATAACGCCCGTAAATTTCTTTAGGTAAAGTTATGTAATTTCAAAATTTTAGATTAATTAAATTGGAGTGAAAGTATTTGAATTTAAAAAAAAAGGTATTTGTGAAGTTAGAGGGTGGGGTGCCGTCAAAAATTAAGTGGGGGCGAATAGCCACCCACAATATAAAAGAAAAATCTTCTTTTGTCTTTCCCATTTTTTTTTTCTCCCCTACTCCTGCGTGTTACTCTTCCTCTTCTGTGGCGAGCTCGGCTGTGACCAAGCATTGAGCAGCCCCCACCTGCCAAGCTTCCTCATCTCTCTTCATTTCTATTTCCTTTATGTTCCCTCTCGTTGTGTTTTTATTTTAGCGCATGAAACAAGTTAGAGAGAGAGTTTATTTGAGTTCATGGCGACAAACGCAAACCCTGAGCGAGGAAAACGGGGTTCACATTCGTCAATCCGACATTGGTTGACAAAAGAAGCTTGAAATCTATGGCGATTAGAAACGGTGAGTTCATTTTTATTTCCTCTTCAAATTGTACTTTTATTTAAAATTTGTTTGTGTTGTCCTGCTCCATGGTATGTGATGTTTGCTGGATTGCTTCGAAACTACGGAATTATGTGTTGGTTTATTCACTTTTGAGTTGTGTTGGTTTTCGTTGTATGGGTTGTTTGCTTGTATGGTGTTTGGATGAAGTAAGTATGAATTGTCAATCTAATCTTCCTTCAAAGTTTATGTTGAATTAATGAATCAATGTGGTTATCGTATCTATACATATAGGAAATGAATAGGCTATTGCGGGGGTATGATATCAAATATGTTGGGTAAAGAAATTAAGTGGAAACTAGTTTAGTGGTTTCTTTATTATTATTATTTATTTTGTATCTTCAACTGATTTGCATCAAATTGAAGCATTTTAGCATTCTGTAGGATAATTTCCATTATTTGTAGAAGAGTGAAAATCCCACGCGCAAGTTGGAAGCAAAATGAAGCTAAAGTGATAATCCGCATGTTCCTATCTTCATATCTTGATTCAATGTCTTCCATGCTTTGCTCTTATCCTTTCCTATGGTTCCTTTATCTTTTGTCCCCCCTTCAAATTAGGTTTTATTCTGGACAAGTGAAGTTCATTTCCCAAGTCTCTCAGAAATAACTTTCTTCATCCTAGAAATTAATTGCCTATGTTCAGTCTCAGACTGGTAACACTAATTTATATTGACTAAAGAGATAGAAAATCATAAGATGAAGATGACGGAAAGAGGAAAAGAAAAAGTTCGTTTGCTCTTTGATTTGTATTGTATTGTAACAATAACATCATGTTATGATAATATGCAGTATAAATAATAACACATATTATCACAATAGAAAATTGTGGGAATTGTATTGTGAAACCTAACTAGCAAAGCATAGTTACCAGCTAGCACTTTTGTGTACTCTATATGTCATGGGCCTAATTATCCCTCTGCTTTGAATCTATCTAAACAAGCAGTTTCCTTATATGCCATCGTCTCTGATCCGTGTTGACCATTAAGAAGGCATTGTGGTAGGGAACCCCTGGGGTGTCCATGAACCTACCAATCAATTGTAATTAATATCTCAATCAGTGTCGCATAACAAGATCAGGCTCCCTATCAATGACGGGGTTATCTCATCTCTAATTAAGTACCATTGTCGAGTTCAGGGTCAGATGTTGGGTTTGTGTCTTTGTAATGGTTTATGTATGAAATTTTACACGATTTATGAGGCTAGCATGGAAATGATGTGTTTCATTTCAGGTAATCTTTATGTGATTTTAGCCATGTTTGAGAAACAAGGTTGTCTTATTTGTGTTTGTGTGGCAAATATGTGAACTGTACTATTTTGATTTGTTTAATGTGGGAGTTCTTCCTAACTTGTTTGGTTAATGCTTTGCGTATTTGCAATATTTACGAATGTGTATTTGTATGTTTATGACGTAAATTTGTTGTCATGAAAATTGTTTTGATGAAAATAATGTAGTTCTTGTATTAAATGGTTGTTGATCTCCACTTTGTTACATAAGTTTGTATGTGAAAATGTTAGTTGCCCAAAAAATGTGGGTGGATATGGTTGTGGATTAATTTTAAATGACAAAGTGTCATGGTGAGAAAATTTTGAGATATCAAATAAATGATATTTATAAAATGTGATTCCTTATTTATTTCATTTTTTAATTCAGTTGAAATTGTATATCTTAGAACTACCACATATCTTGTATTTATGTTTTTCATTCTCATATAGAGAAACTAAGTAACCTTCGGGTTGGATCTTGCGGAGGAGGACCCACATTTCTTATAGAGAAACTTAGTAACCTTCGGGTTGGGTCTTGCGGAAAGATGTGGTTTTAAAATGCCTAAATAGGCTTGATATTTATCCATAAAAAAATGTGACGTGACTTATGCGCATTGATAGCCCAATAGTGGTTTTTGTTACTCATACAGTTAGGATTCCTGTGATGCATGCATGTATGTGATGTGTCCCACTTAGGCATGAATGACGGAGAATATCTCCTTTATATGAGAGATACATATATGCATGTATGTTCAGCACAGAGGTGGTACGAATGTGGTATCGTCTAAGTGTTCAAATTCAAATAAAAATGAATAATATACTCAAGTCAAATAATGTACGAAGAGAACTATTTTAATTAATGAATACAAATTATTTAGAAATTATATTCATATTGTTTCTAACCATTTTCATGAAGGATGACAAGTCCACTAATATTTTTGCAGGTCGGGCTTGCCATGGTCAACCCCTACAGTGTAAGTAAATAAATATTTACTTATTAGAATTACACATTTGCCTCTTTGAGAAACTAACTGTTTTAGTGGTTGTTTATTGTTGGTGTTTAAGTTGATTTTATCACTTGCGGATTTATTGATTTTGGAATAAAGATTACTCATACCAGCTTAATTGCTTACCTTACCCAAGTGAGTTTTGATTATTGAATACATTCCTCATGGAATATAGCCAACTAGTCATCCAGGTTAGAGAATTTGCGGGCAACGCTAATGGAGTTTTGTAGCGGGGCGAACCTATTCAAGAAAATTCTTGGTTAAAGCATTTATTTAGTTTGTTTAAATTAATAAATTGTCTTAATGATGTTGCTAAATGTTTATGTTGTTATTAAATTTTTCACGTCTCGAGTTTTGGGGAAATGGGTAATCCTACGTGGATATTGGGATTTCATTTTTCTCAAAAATCGGGTTGTGATTAGTTTGGTATTTAGAGCATTTTGTTAGCCTAGCTGGGTAGAGTCTAGGTGATCTTCAATATGTGGATATGGTGAGTTCGAGTATGAAAATAATGAGATAAAGTGACAAGGTTGAACTATGAAACTTTAGTAATTTTTTTTTTCAGGATTTTAGTGAGGAGATTCCTTAGACTTGAGTCTGCGCGAGTAATCCTATTTTTTATATTAATATTTACGTGACATTATTCTGTCTAGTTTTCCTTTTAGTTTTGCTATCTGTAGTTTTCAGTTAGCCCTTTCAGCGAATCTCAGGACGAGATTCCTTTTGAGTTGTATATATTGTAACACCCGTACTTTTTCAATGACAATAAAAAAATATATGTGCCTAAAGTTTATTTAAAAATTTTTATTTTATAATCTTAGTTTGTTTGCCAAGTCGTATTTTCCAAAATTTACTTAACTTTCTTACCTTCCGAATCTCCATACAAGATTTCATTTAAGGTGTATTTAATGTAATGTCTGTAAATTTCCTTAAGTAAATTCAAATTTTTGGATTAATTAAATTGGAGTGAAAGTATTAGAATTAAAAAAGGTATTTGTAAAGTTAGAGGGTTGGGTGCCGTCAAAAATTCAGTGGGGGTGAATAACCATCCCCCTTCCCTTGGGTGCTCTCTTCCTCTTCTGCGGCGAGCTCGGCTGTGACCGAGTGTTGAACAGCCCCCACCTGCCAAGCTTCCTCATCTCTATTCATTTCTACTTCCTTTATCTTCCCTCTCATTCTCTTTTTATTTTAACATACTGAAACAAGTTAAAGAGAGAGTTTTATTTGAGTTCGTTACGGAAAACGCAAACCCTACGCGAAGAAAATGGGGTTCACCATCGTCATTCCGACCATAGGTTGACAAAAGAAGCTTGAAATCGATGGCGATTAGAAACAATGAGTTCATTTTCAACTCCTCTGTTCTTTTAGTTAAAATTTGTTTGTGTTGTTGTTGCTCCATGGTCTGTGATGTTTGTGGGTTTGCTTCGAAATTATAGAATTATGCATTGGCTTATTCATTTTTGAGTCGTAGTTGGTTTTCGTTGTATGGGTTGTTTATTTGTTTTGTGTTTGGATGAAGTAAGTATGAATTGTCAATTTAGTCTTCCTTCAAATTTTATGTTGAAGGAATGAATCAATGTGGTTCTCGTATTTGTACATATACGAAATGAATAGGTTATTGCGGGGTTTTATGATATCGAATATGTTGGGTAAAGAAATTAAGAGGAAACCAAATTGGTGGTTTCCTTATCTTTATTTTATTTTAGTTTTAATTTTTTGTATCTTCAGTTGGTTTGCATCAAATTGAAGCATTTTAGCATTCTGTGGGATAATTTCCATTATTTGTAGAAGAGTGAAAATTCCACGCACAAGTTGGATGCAGAATGAAGCTAAAGTGATAATCCGCATGCTCCTAAGTTCCTATCCAGATTCAATATTTTCTAGGCTTTATTTTTATCATTTCCTACGGCTCCTTCATCTTTTGTTCCCTTTCAAATTAGGTTTTATTCTGGACAAGTGAAGTTGATCTCCCAAGTCTCTCAGAAATAACTTTTCTTCATCCCAGAAATTATTTGCCAATGTTCAGTCTCAGACTAGTAACACTAATTTATATTGACTAAAGAGATAGAAAATCCTAAGATGAAGATGACGGAAGAAGGAAAAGAAAAAGTCCGACTGCTCTTGACTCATATTGTATTGTAACAATAACATCTTGTTATGATAATATGCACTATAAATAATAACACCTATTATCACAATAGAAAATTATGGTCATTGTATTGTGAAACCTAACTAGCAAAACATAGTAACCAGCTAGCAACTTTTGTGTACTCTATATGTCATGGGCCTAATTATCCATCTGCTTTGAATCTAACTAAAACATGCAGTTTTCTTGTATTCCATCATCTCTGTGTCCCTCAGCCTGAAATATCCATGTTGACTATTAAGAAGACCATGTGGTAGGAAACCCTTGGGGTGTGCATAAACCGACCAATCAATTGTAATTAATATCTCGACCAGTGTCGGATTACAAAATCAGGTTCCTTATCAATGTCGGGTTATCTCATCTCTAATTAAGTTATCATTTGTCGAGTTCAGGGTCCGATGTTGGGTTTGTGAATTTGTGATGGTTTATGTATGAAAATTTACTCCTTTGATTTATGAAGCTTGTATGGAAGTGATGTGTTTCATTTCAGGTAATGCATTATGTGATGTTAGGCATATTTGAGAATGGGGGTTATTTTATTTGTTGTGTAATTGTTGCAAATATGTGAACTGTACTATTTTGATTTGTTTAATGTGGGAGTTCTTCCGAGCTTGCTTGCTTAATGTTTCGCTTATTTGCATTATCTTACGAATGTGTATTTGTATGTTTATGACTTAAATTTTTTGTC